>OZ038450.1:9046814-9299426 GCA_964036195.1 Sphaerolaimus hirsutus | reverse complement strand
GCCAATAGCGCCATGGCGTGGCGCCTTGGTATGGCGCTAGCGCCAAAACGCCTTTCCGTCCCTATATAGGGAAAAAATTTAGGGGGGGGGGCTGAGCCTAGGGTTGGCCGATGTTTTTTTTTTTAACGTTTTTTATTTAAAAAAACGTTGTTTTGTTTTTAAAAAACATGACGTCCGAAATGTTTTTTTTTTAAAAAAACATCGGCCGAAATTTTTAGTACTAAGCACTAGGTATTTTGCAAATTTTTTGCGCGCAAGCGCGCAATTTCAACCCACAAATTGACATCGGTGGTTGTTTTCATTGGTTTTGTGGCATTTTTAGTATCAAAGTATCCATTTCTATGTGCTACCATGGGTTAATAAGCCGTCATATGTTGCTGTAGTATATAATATTGAGGTAATGTGCTTCCATGTACCTCCACAGTGTGTAACTTCACTCTCAAAGTAACAACCTCCCTTTATAACCTTGTTTGATCACTATTCCGTGCCAAACTTTACCTGAAGTCACGAACATTCGACTATAAGGCGATATATGCGAACGATATGTCGATGAAAAATGGATATTTTTGACACAAATCACCACTTATAATGCTATCCCATGGCTCCACAGACATTATATGGTCATATATAACATCAGAGTATTGCCACTGTCTGATATACCTATATATGTTGACACAAGGTCATATCTGGGAGCTTTTAAAAAAAAACGTTGTTTTTTTTTAAAAACATCGAGTTAAAAAAAAAAACGTTTTTTTTTTCCAACCCTAGCTGAGCCCCCCCCCCCCCGCTCGCCGGCTCCTGTAAACAAGCAGCCCCCCCCCGCTCAAAAATCCTGGATACGTCCCTGGAACCTAGTGTTCCGTCTTTGAATCGATTCAAATACCTAGTGAATTCCTAGAATTCTATGAAATTTGCTTTTGGTTTAAAAGATCAGATTGGCCCCTGTAATATTTTTAACTGTCCCATCCATGTATTTGTTTATGTTTTGTTTTTGATATACTTTTTTTGATCGCTTGCACATTCCTTCTATCTCGATGTATAAAATTTCAGTGACTTTTCGACATAGCCATATCAATTTCGATATTTTTCACAATTTTTCACCCCACTTTTCAGCCATAGTCCTGCTCAACAGTCGTTTGGAACAAGAACCAGTGCGACTGTATTGCTGCGGTCTGGCCCTTTCTACCTGCCGACCCCCGCCGCTCGGCATAAAAGTGATCGCTCGGTCACAGTGGCCCCCAGATGTAGGTGACCCCTCTAAAGGGGTTGTGGCGGTGACAAATGGGAATGCGGGGTTCTTGCAAGTTGCTCAATTGGATGATTACGGTAGAATGGAAGGAAGTGTACATCAGGTGGGGTTTATTTAACCGTGTGTACTGTATTTGAGGCAAGGGTATGTAGGATTGTGATCCTCGTGAGGTTCGATAGATAGCTGGAAAAAAATTTGAAGGGGGTTGCTCGTCGGGGTTCAATGTATAGGCTTTTTTGAGGTGTGGAGAGGAGAAAAAGCACAAAACAGCTAAAACGGTATTAAGTGGCCAAAGTATTTAGGCAAAAAATCGCTTTAAAAATGGGCATATAACTTTTTACTCATATAGTCCAAATTAGCGATTGTGGCAACGAAAATTACCGATTCCAAGTTTATAATTGCCCTCTAACACCCTCAATCTTTGACAGATCGACATAGCTAAAGAGAACTTCTATCCCGACATCAACAGTGCTTCATCAGTTGACCCGGAAAGTTCTGTGGGCACGTGGACAGAAGTGATCGATCTCGCCGCGGCGGGCGTGAATTGGATGGCTTTGTTGTTGGCGCCGTCGAATCTGACACACACCAGCGAAAACGTGGTGCTCACGTTTTGGTACTTTGATGAGGCGAAAGAGCCCCACAGGTGGGAAATGAAGGCGGAGTTTACAGTGTACAATGGAAATTGTGCATGGAAAAGTGTCAAAGTATGCTAAGAAGAGAAGGTGTATGTATTATAGGTGAATGTATTTTTGTAAAGTTGGCATTTACTTGCCGGAAAACGGAACAAATTTAATGCCGGAGAATTGAAAGTCAAATTTTTCCGGAAACTGAAGAAAGGGAGAAATTATTTACCGGAAATGAAGAATAAAAATGCAGAAATTTTGCTGAAAAAACCTGTTGCTCGTTCGTTTTTGATAGTGTTATCTCACAATATTTATCAATCATTACGATAATTGTATTTATCGTCTTTGCAGCTGGCTGGAACATTCACGTATGGAGCGACCGCACACTGGATTTCCAATTCCGAAACATTGTCTCTGTTTAGCCGCTCCTGCGGGTGAAAACAGTGCTTTCTGTATCACAGCTGGTACGGATGGCAAGTGTAAACTATGGAAGTTGTATGACCCAAAATTCGGTATGATACTAACATATTCAACTTACGGTTTAAACGGGAATAACTTGTCGGGATCTTTTAGTTTTCGGAAATTGTGCATGGAAAAGTGTCAAAGTATGCTAAGAAGAGAAGGTGTATGTATTATAGGTGAATGTATTTTTGTAAAGTTGGCATTTACTTGCCGGAAAACGGAACAAATTTAATGCCGGAGAATTGAAAGTCAAATTTTTCCGGAAACTGAAGAAAGGGAGAAATTATTTACCGGAAATGAAGAAAAAAAATGCAGAAATTTTGCTGAAAAAACCTGTTGCTCGTTCGTTTTTGATAGTGTTATCTCACAATATTTATCAATCATTACGATAATTGTATTTATCGTCTTTGCAGCTGGCTGGAACATTCACGTATGGAGCGACCGCACAATGGATTTCCAATTCCGAAACATTGTCTCTGTTTAGCCGCTCCTGCGGGTGAAAACAGTGCTTTCTGTATCACAGCTGGTACGGATGGCAAGTGTAAACTATGGAAGTTGTATGACCCAAAATTCGGTATGATACTAACATATTCAACTTACGGTTTAAACGGGAATAAATTGTCGGGATCTTTTAGTTTTCGTGATCGGGATTCCGGTTACGGGATCGGGAATGGTATTTTTCAGGATCGGGATCGGCACTCTGGAAAAAGCTATAATATACATGGTTTTTCACCAAAAAAAATCTAAAAAACACACTTGGATGCGCCAATGCACACTGATAGTTCACATTTCGCCAGGGACGTATCCAAGGACGTATCCAGGGGGGGGGGGGGGGCGGGGGGGCTGCAGCCCCCCCCCTTCCCGGGGTGAGACCTAAAACGTCCCGGAAAATCCAACTTTTCCTATATATTTTTCGATGTTTCTGAAAATTTTTGCGCGCTGGCGCGCAATTGCTTCTCCGCGCATGGTATTTTCAACGGATCGGTCCCTTTAGACCAAAATCGTTGAAAATGAACACATTTTTTGCGAGTTTCGCTGTATATGTATGCATATTTACATACATATAAAGCGGTTCCTGGTGCTGGCGCCAACGCCAATGGCGCCATGGCATGGCGCCTATGTATGGCGCTAGCGCCAAAACGCCTTTCCGTCCCTATATAGGGAAAAAAATTAGGGGGGGGGGCTGAGCCCCCCCCCGTTCGCCGGCCCCCGTAAACAAGCAGCCCCCCCCCCGCTCAAAAATCCTGGATACGTCCCTGGACGTATCCAGGATTTTTGAGCGGGGGGGGCTGCTTGTTTACGGAGGCCGGCGAGCGCTAAAATTTTACCTACAGAATGGCGGAATGTGGTCATGACGCTGGCGCCATTAGTAGGCGCCACGCCATGGCGCAATTGGCGTTGGCGCCAGCGCCATGGAACGCTGTATATGTATGTAAATATACATACAAATGCAGCAAAAAGCTCACCATTCAGTGTATTTATAACGATTTTAAGCCACATGGAGCAAATCTGATGATAATACCTTATGTGTGGTGAAAAATGCGCGCTTGCGCGCAAATTTTTTTACGCTGACGTTGAAAAAGTCCCATTTTCCGGTCACTTTCTGGTCTCGCCCCGGGAAGGGGGGGGGCTGCAGCCCCGCCCCCCCCCCCTGGATACGGCCCTGCATTTCGCAAATTCGAGATCCTAATTCAACTTGGATACTTTATAAAACAATCCCCGCCTAAGTCAGTGTCTTGTATTACAATAAACCATGTATTGTTGCAGCGTTATCGCACCCGGCAACCTCGTGCCCACTGCAATGGCGCGTGGAAGCGACTCGCGATGGGGACGGCAAAGCGGCTACTGCTGCTTCAATCTCAAGGTTCGCCCAAAAATTTTATTCAAAAAAGGTGTGTGGTCATGAAACTACCAGTATTCCTCTAATTTATTTTATTATAGTGTTGTGGGCGTGGGATGTAACATTCTTTAACAATTTTTTTTAGTTTTATAATATCTATGCATCTGAAATCTAGCGTCAAATTCTATAAATCATTCAATCATCAGGTGCAGTGGCATTGTTGCCGTGGCATTTGGAAGTACACTGGCTATAATGAGTGCGGCGGATTTGGAACTGATTTGCATCGATGTGACTGAACAACCCATTCGGTTCGTGCGCGCAATGTTTGAATGCACTGTGAATGTTTTGTGTAGAAGGTAGGGCTCAAGCGGGATTCCGATCTTTGTCGAGATTCAGCGAAACCCGATCCTGAAAAAATTGCAAAATTCCAAATTGAATAAATGGATGTGTGCAAGGACGTAGCCAGGGGGGGGGGGCGGGGGGCTTCCCGGGTCGGACAAGAAAATATACCCGAAATGGTGCTTCCGTAAAGCGATTTTGTCGCCAGTCCGGCAAAATTTTGCGCGCAAGCGCGCATTTCGGCGCCGCACAGTATATTTTTGTTATACCTGTGGTTTAGGTCCAAAAAAGCACTGAAAATTCGCCCCCGTAGCTGTATATGTATGTAAAATACATACAAGTACAGCACTATTTGGCGCCAATGCCAACGCCAATGGCGCCATGGCGTCGCGCCTACGAATGGCGCTGGCGCCAAGGCGCCATTCCTTCACCACAGGGGTCAAATTTAGGGGGGGGGGGGGGCGCCGCCCCCCCGTTCGCCGAGCTCCGTATACAATCCGCCCCCCCCCCCGCTCAAAAATCCTGGCTACGTCCCTGGATGTGTGTCCGCTGAGAAATGTGAATGGAAATCTCCAGTGTGCATTTTATGTCACTTCTCTGTCGTTAAATCCAATTTTTTTGTTAAAATTCCGTTCCGAAAATTGTAAACGTCAATCCCGATCGCAATCCTCGTACCGATTCCAATCCCGAAAATACAAAACTACCATTATACAACACAGACAGCTCGCATGGTCATCCAATGCCGACAGTGACCATTTACTGATTATGTTGACCGCCGCTGGCGCGATTATCGCCTGGGACACGTTACAAGCGAAGCCATTGTGGACTGTCTCTAAGCCGGGTAATTTTACGAGCTTGGCAACACCTGGCACTGGAATACTGGTGAGTTTTCCACCACAAAGTGATCGCTTCTTGCAAAATGGCTTACACTGCCGTTGCGCAGGCGCCGCTCGCCGTTTTGGCAACTGGCCAAAAAGCGTGCATTTTTGATGCCACGTTGGAAGGTGGCGACAGTTTGGTGGAGATGTTGAGTGATAAGGATTTTGCTGGCTTCGGGGATATTAGAGAAATTGCGCTGCTACCTGAGAGTCGAGATCCGGACGGGCGGCGCGTGTGGCGAATTTTGGTCATGGATCAGAAAGGGGTGCGCGAAATATTGAATTCTGCCCGATTTTTTCCGCGCGCAAGAATTAGTGCCCTTTTTACAGGATATACACCTGGTCAGCAATTTCGTCGGTGCGACACCTGATAAGCCAGCCGAGAAAAAGCAGGCCGAAATCGAGACTCCATTTGCTCAAATCTTGCTCGGCGACGATTCGTCGGTTAAAGTGCGAAAACGATGGGAGGGCGGCATGTCGAAAGCCCCCGATCCCGACATGAGTGTTTGTTTCTTTTTCACTTTTCTGGAACATTTTATATTCGACCATGCTTTGACGTCAAGTCCCACCGCGCCGCATTTTATTCAGAAAAAATTTGTTATCGGAAATACTTTACGTTTTATATGTGTGTTCGTTCTCTGAAAAGAACACTTTCTGTGTTAGAAAGAATACTTATATTTAGTTTATTTTGTCAATCTCTATTCTATAGCCGGGCTGCACTATCCTAAAGCCTCTGTACATTATTACAGATACTCGCCGCTGGTGCACAGTCTTTGGCGCCGATCGATTCGCTCGCAGCCGCATTTGTAAAATCGTGCCTCATGCCACCGATTTTGGAATTGTGACCATTGTTTTGTTGATTCAGAAACTAGTTTGTTTGTTGCACATAGGCATCGATATTTTTATTGTGTTGACCAATGAAACACGTCACTTATGTTGGGTTTTTTTATGAATCGTGCGTCTGTGCCGTCATCTATATGGGATATCGGCCACGTAATTATCTCGTTATCTTATCCATATTTTGTGTATTTTACTTAATCATTTTCGAAACACATTTTTGTAGTTAAACATCAACGGCAGCCCGGAGACCGATGTATGAACTGTCCCGCTTTTCGTATGGATGGACGGTTTGGTGCCATCGTGTCGGTTAATTGGTCCAGTTGACATTTCTGCCATGCTCGTGAGGTACGTTGATTCGTTTATGTGCCGTTAACTTATGTCGATAGTATGGCGCACTGCACACTGAAATTTTGTGTTCAGTGTTCGAACGTTTTTGCACGCTGAATTACAAACGCTGAAATCAATATCTAAAGAACACCACATTTTGGAAGCGTAAAAAATTCTACTCGCATGTGAATTGCGTGAAATATTGCAAATTCCGAAATTTTTACGCTTCAAAAACGTTGCGTTCTTTAGATTTTGATTTCAGCGTTTGTAGTTCAGCGTGCAAAAACGTTCGAACACTAAACGCAAAATTTCAGTGTGCGGTGCGCCAATACGTGTTTTCCAAGGCACTGAACTGGTGTCAGCTTGAAATAAGTGGTAGGCGCCTTTTGGGAGGAACTGCTTTACCAGTGGATTGTTTGAATTAACCGTTTTTTTTTCTTGAAGTTTTGGCGCTATCTACAGAACTCTTAAAAGTTTGTGCACCACACACCGGGATGCATTCGAACGCTTTTTAGACAGGATAAAAAAATGTATTGGCTATTTCATGCTCGAGCGCTCTTTTTTTTTCTTTTTTTCAGAAACTACACTTTTTCAGATACTACACTTGTATACATTTTCGGACAATGGTTCATAGGCTAAACTTGAAATGGTTTGATGCCCTAAGCTTAAAATGGTTACTAGGGCTAAGCTTAAAATGGTTAGTAGGCCTAAGCTTAAAATGGTTAGTAGGCCTAAGCTTAAAATGGTTAGTAGGGCTAAGCTTAAAATGGTTAGTAGGCCTAAGCTAAAAAATGGTTAGTAGGCCTAAGCTTAAAATGGTTAGTAGGCCTAAGCTTAAAATGGTTAGTAGGCCTAAGCTTAAAATGGTTAGTAGGCCTAAGCTTAAAATGGTTAGTTGGGCTAAGTTTTTACCTAAGCTTAAGCCCAAAATAGTGAATTTTCTCAGATTTAAGCTTTTTACCATTTCAATATACGACGTTACAGTGCGTTGGCATCGTGCCACCTTAAGCACGCATTGGCAACGTGCCAAAAAGAGTCTATTTTCCAACGCACGAGCATGAATAAGCCAAATGTATCTTCAAAAAATTATAATTTTTGGATGAAAAACGGCCACCAAAAAGTTTGAAGGCCTGAAAAGCTTGTAGGTCTTAACTTTTCTCCCTAGTACAGTTTTCAGTTCCGTCAATTATTTCCGGTTTTTAGTTCCGATTCCAAAACAACAGCGTTCGAACGCTTTGCTCAAATTTTCTGTGTGGTGGGACTGGTGCATTTATCTGTAAAATTACAGGACGAAACGAGCCGCCGCGCGCCTCAAATGACGTTTTATGTCATCCCAAGGAGTTTCCCAGGTGAGTCCAGCTTTCTACACCTTCGAAACGCCACGAAACCCAGGCCAGAATTTTCCAGCTATCTAACCCTCTGGGGAAGCTTATCTATCATCTATCGAACCCCCGCAAGTATCGAAATCCTGTGAAAACTAGTTGATATTCATACAATATCAATTCAAGCCTAAAGGTTGTCACCTTCAAATGTCGCGGTTTTGCTTCATGGTTCTGATAGTTGCTGAAGTTGCGTCCCGCAATACATTCACGCGTCGCAAATCTACTTCTTTTTGAAAATGTTATCGTCGAGTCCGGCGAGCGTCTGATAGTTTGGATCGTCTGCGGCCACGGGCACGTTGCGGCCCTTCGGCTGCGCGACGGGCTTGGCGCCTGCCTTGGCGAAGACCTTGTCGTTGTCCATGCCCGCGAGCGTCTGGTAGTTTGGATCATCTGCCGCTACTTGTGCCTGTTTCTTTGGCGGGGCGCCCTTTGTCGGGCCGCCCTTTTTAGCGAATGCACCCTCATTACTCATGCCGGCCAGAGTTTGATAGTTGGGGTCGTCTGCTGCCACTTGCGCCTGCTTTGGTTTAGCGCCGCCGCCGCCCCCTGCGGACGGGAAAGTTGGTGAACGTGGTACAGTTGATTAGGGCTGGAAAAAGTCATCCTTAAGGTGATTGATTTAAAAAAAAATAAAAATTTAAAAGATAAGATTATTTTTTTTAAGATTTCAAATTTAATTGTTATGTCTACCGTGATGTGTAGTCATTCATGGGTAAGGTTGAAAAAACCGTTTGATTTAAAAATGGATCATTTAAATTTCAATAAAAAAAGTTTTATGGCCAAAAATTGGTATAGAGCAAGAATACACAAATATATTTATATGAAGTTGTTTACGCCCACAAAAATATGTTTAAATAAGTTGTCTACTATCTATTAAGAGAATATGTTTAAATAATCTATTTTTCGTTTTTTATCAAGGTTTTAAAAATGTATTTTTTTCCAACCTCAACTGGGCGCATTTCGTTCCCCAAACTCGCCTCCTTTAGCGAAGACCTTATCATTGTCCATGCCCGCGAGGGTCTGGTAATTTGGATCGTCGGCGGCCACCTGCTGCTGCCTGGGCTTGGCGCCGCCGCCGCCAGCGAACGCGGCCTCGTTGTCCATGCCGGCGAGCGTCTGGTAGTTCGGGTCGTCGGCCGACACCTGCGCCTGCTTGGCTGGCGCCTGCCCGCCCGTCGGAGATGCCCCTGCCTGCCAAGTGGTTTGCACGTTTGAAGGCGACTTTGGTGGGCGTGAGGGAATCGCGTGTACGTGCAAAGCACACCGGAATATAGATCGCGCGTCCCAATGTTTTTTTGATTTCCGAAATGGCTAGTACATGCTAGTTGACATCGCAAATTCGTGTCAACTCAATGTCATTAGTCTGTGTCATTATGTAAAATTAACTGCGCTATATCAGTTAAGAAATTTCAAATAGTTCACTAAAATTTAATTGACACAAATTCAGTAGACATCCAGTCCAGTGGCGCCAATTCGGGTGCAAGCATAGTGTCTTCCTTGAAAAATTCCAAGTACATTTGTGTAAATTTTTCATCCAGGTTTTGTACGCCTACAAGCGTTCCTCGCGCGGAGACTAGTTTTCCGGTGTTATTCGGTGTACTAGTGACGTGTATGGTTCAAACGGGATTGACTTTTTGGGATCGGGATCCACTTTTTGAGATTTCGGGATCGGGATTGGCCGGGATTGGGGTCACGGGATCGGGATCGGTATTGGCATTTTTTCGGGATCGGGATTGGGGTCTAGGGACAGAGATTTTCGTCACTGTTCTGGCATTCACAGTTGTTCAAAAAGGTCTCAAAACACTGTTGGATGCCAGAAAAGTGACATAAAATGGACGCTGGGGGTTTGCGTTCACATTTTTGCGTGCAAAAATGTCATTTTTTCACTTTTTAATTTCCACTATTTTTTCCGGTATCAGGATCCAGGACTTGGGAGATTCTCGGGATCGGGATCGGGATTTGAAAGTTTTCGGGATCGGGAGCGGGATTGGTATTTTTGGATTTCGGGATCGGGGTTTCGGGATCGGGATCGGGACTGCTAAATCCCGGAGTTCCACGGGATCCGGGATCGGGATCGGGATCCCGTTTGAACCCTAGTGACGTGCCTGGCCAAAAGCTCTCTCATTGTCCATGCCGGCCAGTGTCTGGTAGTTGGGGTCGTCCGCTGCGACTGGCACGTTGCCAGGTTTCGCTGCTGCCGCCGGTGCTGGCGCACTGCCACCGCTGCCGCCGCCGCCTGCTGTAGCGCCCGTTGTGCCTCCCGACCTACCCTCCGGGAACAGCTGTGGTGCAATGATTCATTTAGGATCGACCCGTTATACTTGTGTGGCCTTGCGCACACTAGTTTACACACGCTATTTCGAAACTCACAAATGATATTGGAACGTGTTTGAGTTTTCCATAATGAGTCATTTTCAATCTCCGTCAACTCTAGTTGACAGCCACCTTATTGTAGAAAACTCAAATGCGTTCTAAGCTGAATTGTGAGTTTTCGAAATATCGTGTGGAAACTAGTGTGCGTAGGAACAATATAAGTATAAATATTTACGGCTGGCAGTAGGGATGGCACTAAATTTTTAAAAACACGGTGGAAACTGAGTTCTATTAACTGAAAGATCACCCAACCTCTGAGTAGTTTATTTTCGAGCTTTCTAATCCGCCACTGGGGCCAGGCTTTCTCGTCTTTTTTGGTGGTGCTTTTTTGCTTTTGCTACCGCAACCGTGATTCATGGTGATTGTAACCAATAGTAAGCCGAGGAGGCAAAATAGCGTCTGTCCTGTTATGGGAATCACTTGTGCCAATGGCTTGTTTGAGGGACCATCTTGCCAGTTGTCGCTATGTGTCATGCTGCGGTATTTTGTTGTCAGAAAATTTCGATTTATTTTTGAATTTGATTTTCTTATACTGGCCATACATACACTAGTTGACAAATTTCAAAAAGCTGAGAAATCTGATCTTAACACATTTGAGTTTACTGGAATATGGAGTCCATCAACTGCTGTTGACGGAGATCAAAAGTGAATCGTTATGGTGAACTCAAATGTTTTCAAGACAATTATCTGTTTTGGACATTTCGGTTTTCAACTTTTGTGCGTATCACAACGTTTTAGCGCTTACATTTTTCCAAATTGTCCCGGTAACGCTGAGTACTTTCGACGCGCACCCGGGGCTTCTAGTCGACTTTCCCGGCGATTCCTTTCTTTACTTTTAAATTGTTTAAGTGACTTGGACTGCCCGTTTTGCACGCATTTATTCCCAAGTTTAGGATGTAATTTAACTTTTTTGCTGTCTAATTCACGACATTTCAACATTTTTAGGCTCGACGATGAAGCGACAGCACGGATGCTGCATGTCAGGAGGAAGTCAAAATGACCATTTTTGGGGGAAGGAGATTGATTGAACTACTGCAAGGACGTAGCCAGGGGGGGGCGGGGGGGCGGCCGCCCCCCCCCTTCCCGGGCCGGACCAAAAAATGTGCCAGAAATGGCACTTTCAGACGATGATTTTGCCGACAGTTTGAAAAATTTTAGCGCGCTGGTGCGCATTCTCCTTTCACAACATATATTTTTGGCTGACCAGTCTCCGCGGCCTAAAAGCCAGTGAAAATGGACTCAATTTCTGTCCATGTCGCTGTATATGCCTGTAAAATACAGACGTATACTGCTGTTTGGCGCCAATGCCAACGCCAGTGGCGCCATGGCGTGACGCCTACGAATGGCGCCAGCGCCATGGCGCCATTCCCCTACAACAGGGGTAAAATTTTAGGGGGGGGGGGCGCCGCCCCCCCCGTTCGCCGGGCTCCGTATACAATCCGCCCCCCCCCGCTCAAAAATCCTGGCTACGTCCCTGAACTACTGTGATCTGTCAAATGTGGCGAAATTTTGGAAATAAAATTATCTTGTTCGCAATTCAAAGTAAATAATTGTTCATGTATACCTAATAAACAATACCTATTCAATTGCTCACATCGCATTTTTGCCCATGATGACATTTTTGTAATTATAACAACTGTCGCTGTAATGCGAGCTTGTACTTGATGTTGCAGCAATGGATTTTTATGGTTGCATTTTTTATTTTAAAAAAACATCGCAGGTTTTTAGAAGCTAAATAGGTGTTGGAAAATCCAAAAACAACGGGAAGCAACCATGGCGGCGAACCAGATTTCGAAGAAGCGTAAAGTAAGTTTGAAGGACCCATTTCGTAATTTACACATTGCTTACGTAGTTTGTGTTATAGTATTTCGGTCACGCCAGCGAATTTCCGTTTCTCAGAAGTGTTACTGGTCGCCTAGGTTGACATGTCGCCTTGGCTGGTCTACTCAGCGGACAGCACACTCAATATGGAAACCTACCATAATTTAATGTAAAAAATCTTGTGATAAATTTCGTAATTAAATATTTTATAGTAAAAACGAAATATTATCACGAAAAACTATAATTCTTGGTTCATTATTCAGATGGGTTATGGTAGGTTTTCATGCAAAGTGTGATGTCCGCCGTGTATAATCAAAAAATCCTACACCTTATTGTTGACGCGCCCCTCAACCCTGCCCCCACCCGCAGTTCGTGTCCGACGGGGTGTTCAAGGCGGAGCTGAACAAGTTCCTGACCAAGGAGCTGGCCGAGGACGGCTACAGCGGCGTGGAAGTGCGCAAGACGCCCAACCGCACCGAGGTGATCATCATGGCCACGCGCACGCCCAACGTGCTCGGCGAGCGGGGCAGGCGCATCCGCGAACTCACCAGTCTGGTGCAGAAGAGATTTGGGTTTCAGGAGGGCACCGTTGAGGTGGGGATTTTTTGGCAGAGTGAACCTACCTGCACACTAATGAAACCTACCATATTCAATCTGAATAAAAGAACAAAAAAAAGTTACTAAAAAAATTTCATTATGTACATAGGCTCTCCCTTTGGCGAAATTTTGTGTGCTTTATCACGTGATTTTATTCATCAAAGTACGGTATAATTCTTTGTAAAACGTTCAGTCCGGCTAATACATGTAATGCGACGTTATGCTCTGTCACGTTGTCGTGCAAGGTCAAATTCACCTTTCAAAAACTGAAATAAACTATGAATTTAGTCACAAATTCAAGTATCAGCCAGTTACCAAGTAAATGTAAACATGAGTGAGTTTTATGAACCATTTAATTGAGGTTTGCTGATCAATTATGAAGAAGCTCATAGAGAATTCTCTGTTCCAAAGGTTGAGAATTGATAGATTGAAAAAATATTCCGATTTTCGCTTCCCATTCACCCTTATTTGACCAAAATCTGGCCCGGTTTGCAGTTGTTCGCGGAGAAGGTGCCATCGCGCGGTCTGTGCGCCGTGGCCCAGTGCGAGTCGCTGCGCTACAAGCTGATCAACGGTTTGGCGGTGCGGCGCGCCTGCTACGGCGTGCTCCGGTTCATCATGGACAACGAAGCCAGGTCGGCTTCCCGCATTTTATCGAGCCTTTGATTCTAAATCGATACTCATTGTTCACTAACTGCCGATTTTGAATCTTGATTTCTAGGGGTCTCCAAGATTTTAACCCTTGCGGGGCTGGTTAGACAGCAAATCGCTAAAAAAAGGTTAAAAGTAACCTAAGTAAATAGCCGAAAGTAGCGGTTTTGAAGCTGAAAGTTGTCAAAATGGTAAAAAATCGCTGAAAATTTGCTCCACATGGATTGATAGTAGCCAAAAAATTCCTACGGATGTATCAAACGATATTTAGATAGATAGATGGATACCTGATCAATTTGACTGGGGGGCAGCCCCCCCCCCATTGGAGTTCACTGTTCATTTCGTCGAACTGCTTACATCCAGGGGCTGCGAAGTGGTGGTCTCGGGCAAGTTGCGCGGCCAGCGCGCCAAGTCGATGAAGTTCGTCGACGGCCTGATGATCCACAGCGGTGACGCCACCAACGACTACATCCAAATGGCCGTGCGGCACGTGATGCTGCGCCAGGGCGTGCTCGGCATCAAGGTGAAGATCATGTTGCCGCATGCGAACAAGCCCAACATGGTCGGCGCCAAGAAGCCTCTGCCCGACCAGATCGTCGTCGTCGAGCCCAAGGACGAACCCGTCAGTTCGCTTTCCTATACTCTCCACGTCCCACCAACGAGTAGCAGTTGAAGTGATAAAAATTTTGGCCCATTTTTCAAAAAAGTCGTCTTTTTAAAAAACGACATTTTTAAAACAAGAGAACGGTTAAAAAACACCGCCCTTATGTTGTACGCAGGTGCCCGACGTGCCGCGTTCCGAGCACAAAGACCCGAAGAAGCCGGCCGATCTGGCCGCCGCCGCCGGCATGCCGCCGCAGCCGGTGCCCGCCGGCGCCGGCGCCGCCCCGCCGCCCACGCAGCCGCCGCCCGTCGCCGGAGGGGCACCCATGCCGCCGCCCGGCCCGGTACCCGGGGCGCCCATGCCCCCGCAGCAGGTTTGTGGTAGGGGCGGGGAGGTTGGGGGTTGCGAAAGGGGTCTCTGGGGGTTGCGAACGACTGGGTGATCTGAGGGATAAAATCTTGTGTGGTCTGGTTGTGTGTGGTGATAAAACTGATTGTGGGATCCTTTCGCTTGGGTTGGAAAAACATTTTTTTCTTGCCTTGGGTTGGATAAACCTATTAGTATTCAGAAACGAAAACTGTGAGAACAAAAATGCACAAAAGAATCTTCCTCGTTATAAACTTCCCAAATAATTATGAAACTGCTTGCGTGCAAAAAATTAGTAAAAGTGTTTTATAATTTATGTAAAGTATGAATGATGGGTGGACACGCTGGATGATGGATGGGCACGCACCAGAACAAAATCGCGCCGAACGATCACTGGCACAAATCATGCCATCCCACAAAATAAGTCATAATTCAGTATCAGTAAAAGTTACATTACATTTTTTTTAATAAATCGCATTTTATCGATTGATTTTAAATAAAGCGCACATTTTTGCAGGGGATGCCGCCGCAGGGACCGCCTGGTGGAATGTACTAAATTGGCAGATAGTGACATGGGAAGAGTTTTTGTCTGGGTCGTTTAGTGCCTCTGCATGAGGACTAATAACATTTGATACTATTCTTTGTTGATTTTTCCCCTTGATTGTTTGATTGTTCGTTGAAGGTTGAATGAAATATCCATACAGTTGAAGAATTCGTAATTTTAGTCATGGCACAGGATCATTGAATGCGTGAGAGAATGGTGCCGCGCACACTGGTTTGCACCGTGACTTTGGTGAAGAATGAAATTTAATTCAAATTCAAATGAACCAACTCGGTTAATTTTTTTATTTTATTTAAATTAATGAAAATTTGAAAACTAAGACATCATACAATTATTGTTCACCGGATGGCGCCATTTCAGCTTGCACCGAAATCACGGTGCAAACTAGTGTGCGTAGGCACATTGTGTGTTAAATTATCCCATAGTGGTTCCACACGCTAGTTGACATCGACACCAAATGTCAACTGGTTCCGTTCTTAATTCAAAGATTGCGTTTGCACGTGTTTCGTGCACTCTTCAGCAAGCTTTGAATCGGGATCGGCACCAGTTGACATTTGGTGTCGATGTGGGCCCAGTGTGACACATGTTATCAATCATTTTCATGTTCTTTCGATCTTCTTTCCCGTGTCGCTTCGTGCATGCATCGAGTTCTACTTAATTTGTCTGAAAATTACAAACTTGTGCGCTCCCGCCTCTTAGCAATAGTCATCATTCGCCAAGAACAAAGAAACAAAGTAAGCTCCCGTTTTCACTGAGGCCACTTCAGATGCTAGTCACTTCAAATGCTGTCAAAAAGCTCACTTCAAATGCTGTAAGGCATCACTTCACATGACAACTACTACACTTATTCAGTATTGATGCCACCATTAAATCATCGCATGCCTGCCCATCTAATGTGGCACTCAAATGGATTTCATGAGCATTAGACATTGAATTGAATTTTTTGACCATTTTCTTGTCACTTTCCATTTGTTTTTTCCACTTCCCAATCTTCTCATTCCACTTCCAGCACAGTAGGATTTGAAATGATGCACTACAGCATTTGAAGTGGGCTTTTTGGCAGCATGTGAAGTGACTAGCATTTGAAACGATGCACACCCGTTTTCACTTCCCTTCTGTGCGCAGTGCTCGTTTGGCTACAATTACCGCTCGCACTTCTACCTGCTCAAAAGGAAGTGCCTACGGCCAAATAAACATTACTTGGAAGTCCTTTAGCGACGGCACTTGCCATCTCCTCGCTGTAGGGATCAAACGGGATCCCGATCCCGAATAGCGATAATTGTCGGGATTTTGTGGTCCCGACTCTGAAGCCCCAATCCCGGTGCCGAAAAATTTACCTAAAAATCCTATCCCAATTTTTGCCAAATTTGCCAAATGAATTTTTTGCACTGAAAAATGTCAACGGTAACCTCCAGTGTGCATTTTATGCCACTTTGTGGCATCCAAGTGTGCTCTTAGACGTTATTTGTGAAGAATAAAAGAAACCCCCGAATACTGGAACTTGTCCACTATCCAGATCCGGACAACTAAAAAAAGTCGATCCCATTTGAACCCTAGTGCCCATTGCCATTTTTTGCATTGCGCTGCTGCAGACGCTCCTTTTTTGACAGGAATAATTCAATGCTGAAGGTATCCAAAGAAATCTTCACAATGTGTGTTAACATTGTCACTTTTTTCCACATTTTCTGTGTTTTTTTTGTGGCTGCTATATTTTTTCCAAAAATTCTGTGGATAGTTAGCATGAATTACTTGCTGCCTGTCACTGATCCACGCATGAACTTTGGATTTTGCTTTTGTCCCCAGTCTGTTTCTGCTGATTTATTTTCGACAACATCATTTGTGGAATCGCAAGTCCGTTGACATTTGATTGGATGATGAACGTTCGGGACCTATTCATATTCGTTCAGATCTAATTAGCATCGTGCATCAAAGTGAACAGTCGTGCCATTTCCGACAGTTTTCTCAAAGTTTGTTGCCCTGCCCGAACTTCTGCGGCTGCGCAGCTGTTCGCAGCTGTTTTGACTGTGTTCACGATCTCATTGGCAACTTGGCATCGTTCTATTGATTGCCAACGTGCGGTTCAGGTATGCATTTCAATACCTGAATGTGTGTACATATTTAGGTATTTGTGTATTTACCTGGGTTTGCCGCTGAGGCTCCTGAACCTGGAATAAAAGTAATTCCAGGTGCAATCTTCACATCTGAATGGTGAGTTTCTGCTATGATGTCCATATTCACCCTTCCGCAAATTTCAATGTGAAGTGCGATTTGAATCGTTTCATTTGAAATTTTCATTGACAGTTGCATAAAATATGATACTTTATGTAGATGAGTATGCAACCCAGTCGCGAGCATAAACGCTTCAGCGCACCCAAAGTCGAACGGCGCCCATTTCGACCAGTTTACTCATTGTTCAATACATTTTACGATCAGTCGCCAGCCACTATTATACCTGCCTTTTTTATGTCATTCCTTCCTGTGTACTTTCTTAACCTGGCAGTTTCTTTACCCGCGCTACGCGTCGAAGAGCAGCGCTTAAATGATGCTCGACTGCGCGCCGCCGCTGTACGACCAGCCGCCGCGCCAGTCGCAGTCCTCGTCGGGCAGGGAGCCGGGCTCCGAGCGCACCGGCAGCGCGTCGTCGGCCGAACACCGCCAGGTGCCAGTCCCAGACCCTATAAAATGTCAAATGTCATGCAAAGTGTCAAAAGTCGTGGAAAATGCCGTGCAAAATGGCAACCGAGTTGCCATTTTGCAGGGCATTTTCCATGACTTTTGACACTTTGCATGACATTTGACATTTTACAGGGTATGGGACTGCCCCCTGGGCGCCATGTCGGCCGCGGCCGATTCGCCCCCGCTCAGCGCCGACCCGGCCGAACTGCACCGCAGGGCCGTCGCCGCTGCGCACCGCAGGCACTTTTTTCGTGCACTTAGTTGTCAACTGGTTTCGGTGTCAAGTCGATTTTGTGGGACTGTAGGACGCAGGACAGTTTTCAAGTGCACATGCGGTAATTTCGAAGAGGGATTAGTATTGTCCTGCGACCTAAATTTAACTAAAATCGAGTTGACGCCGAAACCAATTGACATAAAATATGTATGGCGCCTTAGTCCTGATAAAGTTCATTTGGTGCCTTTATCCAGGCGTCGCAAGTACCGTCGTAGTGCCACCTTGTCGCCGTGCGACGACCGGCCTGTGCGAAAGACGTCGCTCGACATCCACCGCTGCGCCGCCAGCGTCCAGCCGCAGCAGCTGCAGCTGTCCTCGCCGCAGCAGCAACAGCTCAAAGTCGGCGGCAGTCTGTCGCCGCGCGCGCCCGCCGACGTTGATCGGGCGGCGGCGCCCGCCTCGGCAGTGTGGTATCTGGTGCCAGTCCCTGACTCTGTAAAATGCCCTGTAAAATGTTAAATGTCATGCAAAGTGTCAAAGGTAATGTAAAACGCCCTGCAACATGGCAAACGTGTTTGCCATTTTGCAGGGCATTTTACATGACTTTGACACTTTGCATGACATTTGACATTTCACAGGGCACTTTACAGGATCTGGGATTGCCCCCTGGATGGCGACGGGTCGCCCGGACTAGGCCACCAACTCACTGCCGACTGGCTGCTGGGCGCGGATGAGCAGTTCGCGCTGCGGCAGCAGCTGCAGCGAGACGATGGACAGAGACAGTATCGACTCAGTGGCACGTCGTCCCCGCCGAAAACGGTTGTCACAGTGGCGAGCCCTGTGTCCTCGCCCACTGGCTTGGTTAGTGTGTGGGGTTTCTGAAGGCAGATTGAGTCTCAAGAGTGTGACGCACTGCTGACGGTTGAGTTATTCCAGCGAGGGGGTCATTCAAATATACATGTGCCATGGCGGTTCCATATAAATACCTATTTAAATACATATTGAAAAGGGTTTTCAAAATATTGGGTTCAGTTAGGGCCAGTGTTGACTAAATCGTTCCAACAAATCGTGTCTAACCTAAACTCCAAATGAAAATATTGTATTTATATTGATAAATATGCACCATCTCAGGCACGCAACGTGACCGCAGCAGAAGAGGTGAACATGGAGACGTCATCCCTAATGACCGAGCCGGCCATGTCTCGCTCCGGCCGCCTCAGTCTGACCGACCGCCTGCCCAAAGGGGCCCAGCGGCGCCGCGCTGCCACCACTGGCCGCCGACTGAGGAAAACCATATCTGATCCGTTTGATATTTCGCTAATTGAGCAGATCGATCCGGAGAAGGTAAGTAGAAACCCAAGATCCGCTGTCTACATGCCGAATGGGTTACATGCCAAGCCGCACCAAATTGATTGCAAATCTGTAAATACCGTATTTCCTCGAAATACCCCCCCCCCTGGAAACCCCCCCCCCCTCCCTCGTGTGACCCCCCCCCCCCTCTCGAGACCACTATGAAACAATCACCCCCCCTCGAAATACCCCCCCAGATTGAGTGTAAAGAGAACGTACATGACAAATACTGCAGTTTGTGTACTGCGTAGTGCAGAACACACGTTAAAACAATGTCGTAATCACGTTAGAACAGTGTTTATACCATCTACGTACTACTATTAGTTTACAGGAGACTATACGTGTCAGTTATTGATGCATTTTTCTACCCCAGTGTACATCACAAACGACGATTTTGTACTAGGGTTTGAAAAAATTTCTGGCGAAATAATAACCCCCCCTCGAAATACCCCCCTCCCTCGTTTAACCCCCCCCCCTCTCGGGACCACTATGAAACAATCACCACCCGGGGGGTATTTCGAGGAAATACGGTATGTACTTCCAGCACTAATTCGAACGTAAAATTGTCTCGTGCAGATACGACGAATCGAGCAGCTCCTACGTTCCGTAACCTACGCGGCGGCGCACAATCAAACAGTTCACAACGCCGCGCCGAACTGCCCGCCAGGCAGCCACGAGTCTTTTATGCAACAACACCAACAGCAGCAGGCAGCGGGCGCCGAGGCGCACGTGCGCGGCGTGCGGCAGCACATGAGCGAGCTGGGCAACAAGCGGCCGGTCGTCGCCGCCAGACGAGCGTCCATGCAGCGAGCGTCGCCAGTGCAGCCGGCGGCCGCCCCTCCCAGGCCGCCCAGACGGCAACTGAAAGACTACCAGATGGAGGTTGGTCATCCCGGGCTCGTAGCGCTTTGCATTGCAATTTGCAAGTCGAATTCAAGCTGGCACCGACCAGTGCAAATCTTGCGCTTTGTTTTAAAAATTTCATGATCATGATTAGTATCGTGCAGACAACCATCGCGATGTTTGATAACTGTTTCACTGCCATCCTTTGAACCTTCACTGAATTCTGCACTCAGCTAGGTGGCCGATTGAAGTTCTGACCCTGTGTGTTACGAATGAAGGCATTCATTTAAATGTCAATGTTTTATTTGTCGCATATTCATTGACAGTTCACGGGGGGGTCAACGCCGCAAGTGGCAAGTAAAAAAAAACATTTCAGAAGTAAGGATCAAAATGATAAGTGAGAAGTGAAATAGGAAAATTTCCCTATTTTTAGAATATTTCTCCTTTTTTCCATTCTATGCTTTGAAAAAGCCTTTGTAAAATCTGAAATACGTTTTCTGTATTCGAGTACTTTCAAAAAGTATATGTAAAGGCGAGTACAGGTACTTTTTTCAGAGGAAACATAAACGTATTTACTCAGTAAAATACTCGAGTATACATATTTTTCGAGTAAACGTAAATATGTTTTAACAACTATGCATTTCACTTTTCACTTATCAACTGGTTCTTTTAGTCCCCACTTGCGATATTGATAAATACCAGGTTTGACGTGCACGTTTAAGCAGCAATAGAAGCGAGGCGGCAGGCGATTTGCATGCGAACCGAATCTATATAGCTTGTCACCAACCGCATCTGGGTGGATGGACGGCACCCCACCGATAACGGTCACGGCGGTGAATATTGCGCTGTTGCTGCTCAACTTGCCCCCGCTCGGAGTGGAACTCGGCGCCTCCGCTGTCGGTTGCGAGTCTGAGCCAACGTGCCGCGCTGCACTACGTATACGAGAAGCTGGGTTCGCCGCGGGTTTACCTTCCGGGGTCGGGGTGGCGGCCGTCGGCGGCAACGCGTGGCCCGGCACCGGCAGCAGCAGCGGCAGTATGTTGGCCGGCGGCGGCGGCACGGCCGCGTTGCGCACGTCGTTCGCCGCCTTGGCGTAGCTGGGCGGCTCGCTGTAGCCGTTGCAGGCGTCGCCGCCCTGCAATGGGGTTGCACTCATCTGAAACCCATTCTGTAACCCAGCGAGCAGACAAATTTCTGCTAAATTTGGTGTTGCTAAATGAGCATTCAGTTTACAACAGAGATGAAAACTTTTTGAAGCTTTTATTTTTTGATTTGTTAGTGTGTAGGGTTATCATCTGCACAACAAAAGTACGCGGGTAAAATTGAGGACGCGCGAACTGCGCTCACACTAATCACGAAGCAGTACTCCGGGTAGGGCATGGGCGTCGGCGACGAGCGGGCAAAAATGGCGCGCGCGTCGTGCTCCTCGCCGAGCATGGACGCGAACTGCACCACGAGCGTGTCGGGCCGCTTCTTTTGCACCGGCGACACGTGCTGGATTCGCAGCGCAGTTGACTCCTGCGAGACCGTGTCCAGGTTTCCTGTGTCGTGTGCACTCAATCTCGCCCACCGATTCCAAAATATGACCAGAAAACAATTGCACGCACTCATTTAAGTACCAAGAAAAATACTCAATGTTGGGCTTCCATGAATTTAGAAGTACTTTTACGCAAATTTACCCAGGTAACGGGTGAATAAAACGTATTTTACTCGGGTATTTTATGAGCATGGGTAAAAATCAGAGTTTTTACCCGTACGAGTACTTTTGAAAAAAAGTTGGGTCGTTATTTGAAAAAGCTGAGTAGGTAACTTATAACAACTCCGCTCGCCTGTGGCTCGACGGTGGTGAACACTGGCGATATCTTGTATCGTTTCCTGTCCGTGCACTTGAACTTGAGCGCCAGTCGGGTGCAGGTGTTGTTGCGCAGGCAATAATATCCATCGGCTTTCTTATCGGCCGGCACTATTACTCGCGGCGGGTCCAAAAGTATCGCGTCGCAGGCGCTCGCCTGTTTTTCTGCGCCAGATTTGCGTTGCACCGCATTATGGGCCCATACACTAGTTGACATCAAAATGACTGTCAACTGAATTTTGGTTAACTATCTAATTTCAACTCTAGTGTGATGCTTTAAATTAGTATTTGTGTAATTTACTTGATATTCAGTTGACATTTATTTGCGATGTCAACTAGTGTTTGTGGGCTTTATTAATCAAGTGCGTTCAGCAACCAAAACCTGTTTTTTTAGTCTGGTGTGTCATTTCTTTTGCGTGTTGCGAATCGGCGGCCAATACACAATTGAAGATCAGTTGCAATTTTCGTTCTTTGTAAGATTTTTTTTCTGTGCCATTTTGCGCTCTTGCTCACTTGTTATAAAGGCCATTTTTGGGGATGCTCTGCTTCAAAGTGAGATTTTGCTTCAAAACGGGGGAACCAAGATCCTTCCTGATTGAAAATTTTTGAATACCTAACTTTTTCAAGTTTTACGTAAACGTAAAGTATTTTGAATTGCATGAGTACAGAAAACTTAATTTAATTACCGTATTTCCTCGAAATACCCCCCCTCGAAATACCCCCCCCCCTCGTTTGACCCCCCCCCCTCTCGAGACCACTATGAAACAATCACCCCCCGGGGCGTATTTCGAGGAAATACGGTATTTACTTTACACAAAACTAATCTATTATCAGGAAAACGTAAAAGCACTTTTTCCCATGAAAACATAAGTGAAGCAAATTTTCTACACCCAAATAAGAAACATAAAAATATGTTTTCCCAGGATAATGTAGATGAATTGTTTTTCAATTATTTACTCATGGATATTGTTTCAAATTTTTTTTTTCTTCGTAAGATTAAGTGGACATTTTTCCACCACTGTTACCACGAACAGGCCCACCAAATATAAAAAATCTTTTTCCTCAAAATGTACCTATAGGTAGTATAATTGTTTCAAAAGTACGTTTTCTTTACTCAGATACGTTCAAACAGTATACCTACATATTAAAAAACAAACAGATGTACTTTTTGGGAGAAAAAGGCAACATATTCACTAGTGTAGTATTTAGTTGAGTGAACATGTTCACTCATCTACTACACTAGGACTCGAATTTGCGTATTTTCCCATAAAAGTGAATGCGTTTCTGCAACTGTGGAATATGCCTTGCGCAGAGCCATAAGTCGTAGTTAACGAAAACAATACTCTTCATTAATAGCGCATCTTGCAAACATTCTGATAAAAAAACGCACTTCAAAAAGTCCGAAGCAAAAAGACTTTATCAAACTTATATAGTATTACTTTTACCCCTCCCAATATGAATACCTATTCAAGTACATATTCAACTACTTGGATCGGTCGCTTGACTATAAATATACTGCTATCTCACGCAGCCGATGGTGGCCGACTCGGCGGGCGTGCTCGGCTACGACTCGAACGACTCGGAGACGAGCGACGAGCAGTCGGACGTGGATGAAGATGGCGGCGGCCGGACGCACTGCCGCCGCGCCACGCAGACTGCCGCGGTGGACACGGACATCGCCGAGCTGCGCGACGCTGCTAAAAGCATCGAGGCCATGGCCAGGCGCATCCCGCCGCATGAACATAGAAGGAAGCTTAGGTAGACTATTTAAAATTATTTTCTATTTTCAGAATAAAAATTTGTATTCTCGAAAATGTAATGTAAGCTCAAATGTAATTTTGTAATCTCAAATCTCCCAAAAATATAATGAAATCTCCCTGGAAATACCTTGAAAAAAAATTACCAAATATCATATTATTTGTTCTTATATTTTCAAATATTAGAATCTCAAAACGAAAATACTTTTTACCCAAAAATTTTTTTAAATGATAAAAACAACTAAGATTTATATATATATATATATATATATTTAAATCTCTCAATATCTTTGGAATATTATACCAAGAACAAGAGATAGTTATCTACACGTACTGCATTCTTATTTTATTACTTCACTGCGTCACACAGCAGGCAGTACCACATGGTGCAGCCCACGATGCACCACGAGTACGAAAACATCGAGTTCAACCAACAACACTATGAAAACATCGCCCAGCCGACCGTGTTGCAGGCACAGGCGCAACAACTTGTCCAAATACCCATCCCTAGTGTCAATGTGTCACAGGTTGGTGCATTTTGACTATTTATCGGTGTAAGATTCGTGACCCTGTAAAGGTAAACTCTCTCTGCAAGTAATAACGGGCTGTGAGTAACCCTCTGAGAGTGTACTCGCTTTGAGGAGATATGATATCAGAAAATCTTGCAGAAATGAAAATAAAATTAGATCCATCCGAAGTATATCAGGGTGAGCATTGAAAAAATGCATTTTTTACAAACCCTAGTGCTAGCCAGAATAACAATAGTCGCGCGGTGCACAAATTCAGGTTCAAAAATATTTATATAAAACCTACCCAAACCTAAATACCTATCCTCTATCACTATATATCACTCTTCTTTACCAAGTAACTCGGCATGCGTAAACATGCACAGGTGGACGACGAGCAGTTGCGGCAGCGCGAGTACCGCGGCCGCGCCGACACGATTGCCCACCCGTCGCAGACGTCGCCCAGGCGCGCCGAACAGAAGCCCGCCGCAGATGGAGGGCACGCTAAGAAAAGCACCCGCCGCTCGGGCATCACCACGCATTTGGGTTGGTTTGTTTTGGGAGGGTAGCGTGGGAGTTGTGGGATGGTGTTAACTGGGGCCAGTTCCGCAAAATGAGAAGTGACAAGTGACAAATGGCAAAGGCGAAGTGAAACGGCAAGTGAATTGGCAAAAGCGAAGTAAAAAATAAAAATAAAAAGTAATTTCTCTTCGCTTTCGCCATTTCACTTGCCAATTCACTTGCCATTTCACTTCGCATTTGCGCTTTTACTGGCACCAGGTGGCAGTTCCGCAAAATGAGAAGTGAGAAGTGAAGCGGCAAATGCGAAGTGAATTGAGAAGAAAATTGGCAAAAGCGAAGTGAAATGGCAAGTAAATTGGCAAAGGCGAAGTGAAAATAACATAATAAAAAGTGATTTCCCTTGGCTTCTGCCAATTTCCTTCTCAATTCACTTGTCACTTCTCATTTCACTTCGCATGTGCCATTTCACTTCTCACTTTGCAATTTGCGGAACTGGCCCCAGGGGCCAGATTTAATTCGCCCTACAACTATTCTTAAGTTATGCACTACTCCCGACACGCATCTCCCTACACGCCCGACAAAACCGTGCACAATCCATAGCGGAGTTATGCATGTAAGGCGCCCTACACACCAATTTCCTATTCAATTATCACATTTTGTCGGGCGAGTGGCCGACAAAATAAAAAGAAAAATAATATTCCGCCCTCCAGCAAAATAACAATGGGCAGGAACAAAACTAGGTCGATAAAAATATAAAAATCACGATTTAGAAAAAAAAATTTATGAAATTTTATTAAATAGATAATACCCACACTTCACAATGTATCCACAGTGGATTTCGGGCCTCTTTCGTCAAATCTCAACACATTCACATCACACAGTGCTCCACCCTAAATACAGGTTGGCTCAAATGCAATGTTGTTCTTTTGCTTGCATTGGCATGTTTCACTCGTTTGGATTTTCTGAAATGGCTATTCTGATACATGGTGGCCCATATTTTTGTATTCAAAACAATTTTGTCAAAATTTCAAATTATGAAAATTCTATGAGTATAATACAGGACTATCACATAGGAAAGTTCAAATCACACATTAAATCAAAATTCAGTTGAATTTAGTTGACATGAATTTTGATGTCTACTAGTGTGTGTGGGCCGATTCTGAAATAACTAATTATTATACTCATAGAATTTTTATAATTGAAAAAATTGACAATATTTTTCTGAGTAAAAAATCTGCCAAAATAAGCCACCATGTATCGGAGGGAGCGCGCACTGGCAGGCAGTGGAGTGAGTGCCAAACATGCTACAACGTGTGGGTGGTAGGCACACCACACACCATTTAAACACATTGTATTTGTGGCTTGCTTACATGGTGGTGCAAGGCAGTTCTGTATTTTTGTAATTTTTTCATGTGATTTGACCATTGTAAGATGTTTGGAAACAAGATTTGTTCAACATACTGTTAACATTGTTTTGTGGTACATTTCTTGCAAATTGTGTGGCAGTAGAAAATATTCAAATTAAAAACCAATGGATTTTTAACATGGGCCAGCTGGTATTTTCACAGCAAGGTTTTTTCTAGGTGTTCACACTTGTACAGCACTGGGCGGGGCAATAGAATTTACACACTGTATGGGGTGATATTTACAAATCAATAAATGCAAACAATGGTGATCTCCATTACATTTGAAAACAACATCGCATCGCGATCTGACATAATTCAAATAAATATTTGTTGTTCTTATGAGATGATTTCAATGTGTTCCATTCTCATGCATCTTTTACACTATTTACACATTTTCTTTTTTTTGTGAAACACTAAACAAAACAAATAAATATGCCCTACACCCGACACGTGTTTCCCGACACGCAATTGAATTGCGTTTTGTCGTGTTGGGAGACTGACATGTAGGGTAGGGCATCCGTAAACAATTTGTAGGCCGGCTGCCCGATTTCGGGTGCATTACTTTTGGGTAGGGCACATTACTCGAGAATTAAATCTGGCCGCAGGTGTCTATGTGATTTCGTGTTTGCACTGAGTGCGACTAGATTTCCAAAAGTGGGTATTTTCAGAAAATATCATGTATATCTTTCATAAAAGTTCCATCAAAAAATCCTGGATCAACCCAGAGTTGCGAAAGCGTATTTACGCTTACCCGAAATACCCGGGTAAATGGGTATTTATACTTACGCTTACGCTTACGCTTTCATAAAATACCCGTACGCTTTTTTACGCTTTCCTGGCCAAAATACCCGGGTACTATAAGCGTAACAAAGCTTTTCACACGGTTCAGTTTTACACTTTTGAAAAAGCGTAAAACCACAAAAAATAGTAACGAAACTGCGTACCAAAAAAATGACTGTGTAATTTCTAAGTACAGGTATTCAAAAATGTTTCAAAATAGATGCCAACAATTTTTATTTGAAAAATTATGCTATGTAATTTACCAGATAAATGCCAAATTTCCCATCTTATCTGCATAGCAGATAAATAAATATTATTCTAAATAAAAAATAATAATAATAATAAAACTTTAAAATTATCAGTCCTGGAATGGCAGATTGCTTCAAGCAGTGAGACCAAGCCACTACATTTATGGGTAGTCATGGTGCAGTAGCTTGGCACAACTTTTTAATTAAGCTGTCTGATCCATAGGGATTGAACAATTAAACATTTATCACTGGCACTGGTTTATTACATAAAGTATACATTTATCTCCAAACTTTTCAAGACTATCAACATAACTAATTTAAGCATTAGACTTATTTTCACTTACACATAACAATCCACTTACAGTAACTACTATTTTGATTTACCTAGCAAAAATACTTGTAAAAACTAAAGTAAATACTTACTAAACTTTTTACAATATACAGCTGTTACCTCTGACAGTCCAGCATTTAAAGTGATGTCATAAATATAACACAGATGATGTCATAACAACAAAAGCTGGACTGAACTGGTTTGAACTGGTTTTCACACACACACACATACAATGGAATGTGCTACTGTGACCCAATTCTTTAACAAAAGTTCAGTAATTAGCATCTCATCAGGTCACACAGGTTTATGCAGTGAAAG
The DNA here is from genome assembly GCA_964036195.1 of Sphaerolaimus hirsutus. Classification (NCBI taxonomy): domain Eukaryota; kingdom Metazoa; phylum Nematoda; class Chromadorea; order Monhysterida; family Sphaerolaimidae; genus Sphaerolaimus; species Sphaerolaimus hirsutus. The sequence continues at coordinate 9,271,709 of OZ038450.1, read as the reverse complement.
TCAAAAATATTGCAATCAGAAATAATATTGACTGCAACACCTCCAAAACACACATTTCTGGGTGTTATTTTTATCACTTTTTGCAAGTAGATCATTTTTTCAGTTTGATTAACTTTTTTTGTTTTGATTCTTACATGTGTAAATTTTATGTGGGCATATTTATATTTCTAAAATTTTCAGTGGATGTCAAATTCTCATTTGAATCTTCTGAAAATTCAGATTTCTATACTTAAAAAAAATTTTGCATTAGAGATTTTGCTACTTTTATAAATTGAAATTTCAACTACTTGGCTTCTACAGAATTGGATACAGGACTACAACAAAACAACAGCAGAAACATAGACTTGGTGAGTATTTGGAAATCTTATTACTTTCAATTTTACTTGTTCTCAAATAGGTGTGTCTATCTACATCTGCACGAGGTTTGTTTTGAATAATTTTGTGAGACACCAAATCAAGATATTAAACAAAAGATCATTTTTTTGTAAGGAATGGCTGAGTATCACATCACATTTCCTGATTATTGGGAAAATTTTGTTGATATCCCATTAGAGAGCCCCTATTTCCAAGGGATAACAACATCAAAACTTGACAGTTTAAAGGCTGCATTTGCTTTGATCAAAAGTTATGATTTTGACTTCACATATCTAAATTATGAGCAAATGCAAGAAGTAGCATTGGGCTTTGAAATTGAGTTAATACACAGCTCATTGGTAAATAACTCTCCCTGTCTTGGGTTGGAGGGTACAATATTAGCTCAAAGGGCTTTTTCTTTGTTAACAGAAGTTTATGCATACCAAAATCATGCTGAAGCTTTGACTTTAATTGGTATGGATTGTGAATATAAATTAAATCAGGACTTAATAAGCATGACAAAAAAGATAAATGGAAACTTTGAGGAAATAAGCCAAGGTAAATATCCCTGGCCTATTTTGCCTTTGGATAGAGGTAAGGACTCTATTATATATACATGTAATATGCTGAACCTAAAGCACATAACATGGGGAAGTGAAAATAGTATTAGTGATGATTCTGAATCACCATTATCCCATGCTTTTAGTGAAATATCAATTGAACAACAAGGTGAAACTATGCCAGAACAAGTTCTTGGACCAAATTTGCTGGCCTTTGGAGCTACAGGTGCTTCAAAGCCACAGGAACTACAAACTGATTTGTTACAAAGCACCATTTATGAGAACCCTGAAATGTTCAACAATAACATGGCCATAAAACCCCACATAAGTTTGCCAGCTAATGACTATTTATCTTCAAAAGAACTTCCTAGTATGTTGGAACCAAAGGATATTGAAGAAATATCTACTCAAACAGTAAATAAAGAAAATGCATTAATTATTCCCCCAAAACCAGTGGAAACTGAAGATTGGGATGCTGAATTGGAAATAGAAAGAAAAATGTCTTATCTAGAAAAGCAGTGTGGTATTTACACTGGGGAAAATGGTGAAAACTTTACAAAATGGGTTCATAAATTGGAAAATAAATTTCTTGAACTCAAAATAAGTAGTGACCACATTAAAGCCATGCTTGCCCTGAAACTAATTTCAGGGCCAGCAGAAGATGCTTTGATTGTGTTAGCACCACAAGAAAAGTTATCTTTCAATACCATTATCAGTCAGTTGAGAAGGTCATTGAAGTATTTAATACCTACTACAGTTAAAGAAGCATTTTTTGATTTTACACAAGAAAAAATAGACCCTGTTACATTTTTTTATCAGAAGTACGAAAAAGCAATAATAGCCTTTGGCCCAGCTTCTAACTGGTCTATGAAGACAAAGCAAGAAATAACTTCAAACATTGTAACCAGCCTTGATCCAAACTTAAGGGAAATTTGTGAGACTGTGTCCATAAGCAAAATGAGTCAAATTAGTGGGGATGCCAGCATCTCTTTAAATGAAGTTGAAATGATATGCATAAATGGTAGGAGAAAAGTAACTACACCAAAGCAGTCAGAAAATAAGAAAATGGACATGTATGTTGAACCTGATTCAGCATTTTGTGATATAAATAAATACTGCCAATCCTCCCAACCAGACAGTGAGCATTTAAATCATCATGTAAGTACTGAATATTGGCAAAGCTCCAATAATGACAGTGAATTCAAGCCATACTTTAAAAAGAGTTATGATGATATATCTGAGTCTGCAACTTTTTGTTCTGACTCTGGTTTGGAGAGCTTACACTCAGATAAAGTTGAAAGTGAATATAATGTGAACTTAATGTGTTTGATGCTAACATTTAACCCATCTAACCCTCACAGGATTGATACAACAACAGTTCAAACACATCTGGGATCAGAAGATGTTCCAGATGAACCTCACACTAAACAAATGAATGATGGACATACTGAGAATCCATTGGCCATAATGCAAAATTCCAGCAGGACTACTAGAGGAAAGGATGGCAAATCAACACAATTCCAGTCTACACAGGCCAAATCAAAGGGTGTTCAAAAAACTGGGATGTTCAAAGATCTAAATGGCAAACTGCACTGCAAAGGATAACTACTAGTGAACATTGGTGAACTTGTATAAATTTTAATTGTTTTAATTAAGTTAGTAAAATCTATTTCTGTATGAATTTCCATAAATTCTCATCCAAGTTATTTTCTTAAATAGGGCAATGCAATCACACAATATTTTCCAGTAGTGTAGGTAAACAAAATCTGCCTGGGATTACAAATGTAATCTTAAATTAAAAAATCCATTAAACCCTTGGTTCCCTAAATGCAATTTTTTGTAAATACCTAACCATTTTACAACATTTTTGAAAGTGCAATCTATGCACTATGCATTCAAAAGTGAATCAATATTTTTAAAATTAAATACTTGGGACAGTATTTTCCTAGGGAGGGGCTTTACCTGTAATTTCTAAGTACAGGTATTCAAAAATGTTTCAAAATAGATGCCAACAATTTTTATTTGAAAAATTATGCTATGTAATTTACCAGATAAATGCCAAATTTCCCATCTTATCTGCATAGCAGATAAATAAATATTATTCTAAATAAAAAATAATAATAATAATAAAACTTTAAAATTATCAGTCCTGGAATGGCAGATTGCTTCAAGCAGTGAGACCAAGCCACTACATTTATGGGTAGTCATGGTGCAGTAGCTTGGCACAACTTTTTAATTAAGCTGTCTGATCCATAGGGATTGAACAATTAAACATTTATCACTGGCACTGGTTTATTACATAAAGTATACATTTATCTCCAAACTTTTCAAGACTATCAACATAACTAATTTAAGCATTAGACTTATTTTCACTTACACATAACAATCCACTTACAGTAACTACTATTTTGATTTACCTAGCAAAAATACTTGTAAAAACTAAAGTAAATACTTACTAAACTTTTTACAATATACAGCTGTTACCTCTGACAGTCCAGCATTTAAAGTGATGTCATAAATATAACACAGATGATGTCATAACAACAAAAGCTGGACTGAACTGGTTTGAACTGGTTTTCACACACACACACATACAATGGAATGTGCTACTGTGACCCAATTCTTTAACAAAAGTTCAGTAATTAGCATCTCATCAGAACAACAAAGGTGATTCATCCAATGCAATGTATGCTCTATGGAATGCATGCAAAGTTAACAATGCACATGTAAAGCATGCAGGTGACCTACAAACTTGAACTGACAGAAAGTTCTAACAAAGCCATAAATTACAATTAAAGTCACAGATTGCACAGTGCACATGCAAAGCATGCAGGTAAACTGGGTCAATTAGTGACTGCACAACATTGCACCATCATGTTCAAGTCACTAATTGCACAATATTGCACCATCATGGGCAATTTCTCAGCAGTATAAATAGCTGAGAATTCACCTTCAAAGTCAGTCTAAAGCATTTTAAAGAAATCTTCCTTCAATTGTCTACTCTATGATTGCTGCCTATTTACTTATGTCTACTCTATGATATTGTGTTGCTGCCTATTTTCTTGTGTCTATTCTATCATTATATTGCTACAATTGCTATTGCCCCTTGTATGTACTCTACATCTGTGTTATTCTTTTTGGGCTTTTGCCCCTGTCATTTCTATCATTGAACCAGTCTATATCTAACTTTGAATCATAGCATAGAGGTTATGATTCTGTCTTAGATTATAAATTCAGTAAATTATAAGTGTGAACCACAATAGTGATTTGTGTGGTTCACACATTAGATGCTAAGTAGTGTATTTATGCTAAGTTGTACAGTTTTCCATTGTACTATTTTTATATGTGAAAACATTGTAAATATACTCTCAAAACTTGTAAACAAAAGTAACTGTCAATAGTTTTTCTTACAAATACAGTTACTAAATAAATATAGAATAATATTACTCAAAACAGATTTATCAACTTCCCAAAAATCAAAAACAAAGGAAAACATAAATTTTATATGGGCCATATTTAAAACTGTACCTAAAGTTCCTGTTTTGTCTGATTGCCTACCACATTTATATGTTAGGAACTAAAAGTGCCACAACCAGGCCCATATTTTCACTCATAAATTTTACATAATTTTCGTCATCTCACTTTTTGTCACCACTGGCACTTTAGAAGGTACAACTGCGTGTATGCTGTGTTAATATGTGCAGCAAATAGTGGCAATGTACAAATTGTGTCGCAGTATGAATGTCTTGCTAATACTGTGTCATCGAGCAAAGTCGTGATTTCAGATTAGAACTTTTGGGCTGAAAATTTATTCCGACGACGATGTTGTCGCCGTCGACAGCACTAACTCGAAGTTCGAAGATAAAGATAACTTAAGTGTAGCTGCCGATGAATTGTCAAACTACATATGAGGGCAGTACTACTAAGTGGACATCCGAAAAATGTCGCTGAGAGCTTGATTTGGAAAGAATTTACTGAGAAAAAGTCTCTTAAATTTTTTACGCTTGCGCTTTTATTTACGCTTTCCCAGGTATTTTAAAAATACCTTACGCTTTTAGTATCCATACTGAAAATTTGGAAAGTGTATTTACGCTTACGCTTACGCTTTCCAAAAATACCGGTATTTTAACAACTCTGGATCAACCTGAAAAAAATATAAAAATGAATAAAAAAAGGAATTTAAATATGAATACAAATCGCCGTGCCAATTGGGTACGAATGTGCATCTACACAGGAGCTTCAACCTGGGGGCAGTCCCACACCTTGTAAGAATATAGAGTGCACCTTGCAAAATGAGGCGACCCCCTCGAGTTGACCCTTACAGGCGGGCACCCACGCGGCGTGATGCAATTCCTGCCCAGCATGAAGTCGGGCGCGTACTTCGCCGCCGACTGGATGCGCGGCAACACTTACGCCGGCAACAAGAACCGGCGCGCGCGCACCATCGATCGAGCCGACAACCGCGCTGAGGCGACCAGCGACAGCGACAGCGGCATGGCGCCGGCCACGCCCAAGGCTGACGAAGAGATGCTCGCGCCGCCTGTGCGTGTTGGGGACCTGTTTTGAACCTGATACTCGCGTCGGGCATTCCCAGACCCTGTATAGTGAAAACTAAAGCAAAATGTAAAATGTCGTGCAAAACAAAAAATACACGGTATATGTTTTTATACTAAACTTTGCATGACACTTTACTTTACATTTGTCATGGCACTTGACACTTCGCATGATATTTTACGTTACATTTGACACTTTACTTTACACTTATCTGGGTCTGTGATTGCCACCAAGGCCTAGGTAATTTAAGCTTGAGGCATATTTACATGTTCAAAAAATTCGAAAAAGGAAAGAATTGCATAAGCACTTTGTTTTGACAAAATATACAAAAACACATAAATATCATAAATATGCCAGCTTACTTGTAATTTTTTATTTTTCAATTTTTACAACATTATTTATAACATTTGTAACAACCGCCCAGGGGAGTGCCGGCACTCTACCTCGCGTTTCCCCGCTGCTGCATCGTCAACGTGACACCGAAGACGGCGCATACGAGACCATAACCCTAGAGCCGCCTATGCCCAACAACGCGCACGACCTGTACAGCCGCAGGAAGGCTTCCATGCCCGATCAGTTCTACGCCGACATCGATATGTTCAACGAGATGCGTCGAAGGGTCCACAAACCCGGCGAGAAAAGAGTGGCGTATGCGGATCAAAATGGTTTGCTAGATGGCATTTAGTGTATTTATGCCATTGGTAGGATGGGCCCACAGACTACATAAGTAGTTGACATCGGGAATCTTCATGTCAACTGAATGTCAACTAAATAACACAAATAGAATTTTTTTACGTGACAGAAAAATCAAAAAAAAGTGTCGCGATATAAAATCAACTATGCTCAATAACATAGGAAACTTGAAATCACATATTTAACCAACATTTAGTTGAATTTGGTTGACACGAATTTAGACGTCAACTGGTGTGCGTTGGTCCTTTAGAGCGAGTTGAACACTGAAATTCGATCGCAATAAACTCTCAGATTATCAAGACATGGGCGCATACGACTTCCTGGTACCCCCCTCGGCAGTGGAATCACCCTGCTGCGACGGTCGCCAAGAATCCGGCGCGTCGACGCATCGCGCTTGCAGGGCTGGCAAAACGTCCGCCCAGCATCAAGCCGCTCGTGCAGCCAATCAGCATCTCGGCCGCTACGCAACTTTTGCCGCTGACGTGGACGATTTCGTGCAGCACCAGCATCAGAGCAGGAAGTCGGTCGCGAGACAGTACAGCCAGACGGTTTGTCGATAATTTGTCAATGTCAAAGTTTGTGATCGTTAAATATATCTTTCGGGGATGTCCCAGACTCTGTGAAACACCTTGTAAAATGTAAAGTATCTTGTAAAATGTCATGTGTGATGTAAAAGACCATGTAAAATGTTAAAGACTCTTTAAAGTGTCATGTGTATCCAAACCTTGTTGTATAGTATCCAACTTTTATGTTTTTGTGTTCAAATCTTATGTCCAAACGTAAGATTTGGATACAAAAATATTTGAATAGTATAGAATATACATTTGGTTTCTCAGGACACTTCCCAGGCTTTTTAAATGACATTTGACATGTTTAAGGCTCTTTTACATGACACATGACATTTTACAGGGTCTGGGACTAGCACCTGATCAAAATGCTTCTCACAGGACAAATCCATGTATCCATCTACTGCTGACGATGAGGCTGCAGCTGCAGCTGCAGCGGCGGCGGCAGCTGCTCTATATGGAAATTTACCCTCGGTGAAGGGCGCGGACAGTCTAGCCGGGTTCAGCCGCTTCGGCCGCCTGCTCAAATCACTGCGGCGCGACTCGCTTCAGTCGTCCACCGGGACCGAGCAAAATCAACAGATGATCACGTCGTTCGGTAGCAGCACCGGTCAGCCATAAATACAAATAATTCGTGACAGGCTTGATCCATCAACTAAACCGAGTCCAGTTTTTGGAAAAAAATAAAAATGAGGTGTTTTGGACATGATTTTATGAGGCACCCTGACTCGAAATATGTCAAAATCGGCAAATGGCAATGGCAAAAACCTCGAGTCACGAGTCGAGTCGAGTTCGAGCCACAAACTCCACCCTAACTCCAGGCGGCGGCACAAGCGGCGACACGATGCACGACAGCGACGAACTCCTGGTGGGGCACTCGCCCACGCCCACGGCGCAGAGCCGCACCGGCGGCACGCCGGCCGCCGCCGTGCCCATAAGGGGGCCGAACGTCAGCGACAGCCCCCTTTCGTCGCCCAATGAGACCCATGCGGAACGATATCTCGGTTGGTCCGTTTGGAACGTTGGATTGATGTGGTGGAAGGTTGTGGGGCTGGTGACAGTGAGTTACAGGCTGGTGACAGGCTGGCGGCAGTCCTCCCGCACCCTGTAAAGTGTAACGTAAAGTGTCAAATGTCATGCGAAACGTAAAAAAGTTCGGTAATAACAACTTTTTAATTGAAATTTTCCGCGGCGTTTGACTCTTTACTTTACACTTGACGGCATGCGGTACTTTTCCATGAACTGGTAAACACATCAGATGACAGACACATTACCAAATATTCATTTACGGGCGCGGAGTGTTTTGCAGAACATTCTGGATGTTGCTATCAGCTTCCATCGTGTTCCACGTGTGTATGTAGCTCACATAGGTATGTATACTGCAGTGACTTTACACCTAGCACGTGTGGTTCATGCTGGAAGCTTGCCAACGATATCCAATGCAATGATTTTCATAAAAAGATAAAACCTCCATCGCGTTTTTACTATATAACGTTTGATGCTCACGTATTCAGAACAATAAATTTTTAATATTTTCACGCAAATGACATGATTTAATGATCATTGGCACGCTTCCAACGTGAGACATAACTAACTGAGTTTGCAGAGTGTCACGTCACCGGAGTATAAGTGCAGTGTGTAGGCGACTCAGAAGTGACCAGAATGCATGAGCAATGTTCTCGAGCAATATGTCTACTGCAAACTATCTGCCTGTGATTCTGAAGTGGTCCGCAGATCACTCTGGAAAGGGAAATAGCGCAGCAAAGCTTTTTTTACATTTTACACTTCACCACAAGTTGCTTTGCTATCGGTGGGAATTGATGGGAATCAAATTGAAGCGAAAAATTCCAAAATTGTCTAAGAGGCTAGGCTTCGCACTTTGCACCGAAACCTACCTTCTACCAACAGAAAAACTTCTCAACCGTAATACAGTGGTCGTACTATTGGTTAATCTAGCACTACATTTTATCAATTGTGTTCAACAATTTAACAACATTTATAACACGACTACGTCCATCACGTTAAACATGATTATTCTACATCCTGTCAAAAGCATTCAGTATACGTAACTAAAAAATTAAATATGTAGGTATTTGAATAAATAATAAAACATAAAAATAAAAAATCTTGCCATCGTTCTAAAACAACAATAACAATAAACATTGCCAGGCTGAATTTTTAATAAAATACACGTTTAATCAGTGTGGAAAAGCACTTATATCACCAATTCCATTTTAAATAGTAAACAAAACACAACACTCAAGTTGAATGGTGAATCGGCACATTATTTAACCGCAACAACTTCCCCTCATATCTGTTGAGTTGTCTGTAATACCCAAAAAAAACCCGACAAACAAACAAATGTTCGAACTATCTAAATATATACCAAATAAATATCTACGTCAGATGCCTTTTAGCTATCTAATAAAGCCAGGTTAGCTTTTTCTGTCTGCTACAGAGGTCTTAACCCCTTTTATCACCTATTTATTTATTTAGAGATAACTTTGAACTATTTGTCCTTACATTCCATTCAAAATCACTAATTTTTGTTCCTTCTGGCAATTTCCACGTGCAATGTTTGTGCAGTAGCAAGTAAACGGTAAAATTAAAAAGACGTTTTTTTAAGACGAGAAAAGAAGATATTGCTACTGATGATGACCCAGCACAGTTAGCTAGTCTAGTAAAATGGGTCGAAACTACCTTTTTCCTATTTTTAATTTACTGTGAATTTCACCAATTACAATACAAGTGATAAGGGTCAAGTGATCTATGCCAAGTGGTACTGTCATTTATAATGTCAAGTGATAACTTTCAGGTGATGAATGTCAAGTGTTTAGTGCTGAGGGATAAATGTCAACTGGCGAACTAACTGTCAAACTAAGGTCAAATAACTGGAGTGATAACTTTTTTTTGGGCATGTTGGCCCCCAAAAGATGTGATGGCATAAAAACCATAGCGAAAGGTAACAGAAAGTCGACGCTGCAGCCAAACGTGTGCGCTTTTGTATGGAGTGTAATTCGAGGGGGATTTTCAGGGGGGTTCATACCAGGGGACTTTTCGATGGGGACTACTCCAGGGGTCATTGTTTCGTCAGTGTTTTAGCATGGCAGTGTAAGATGTGTCAAAGTGCTGCACACTTGAAAGATACAAAAAACTCACGCTGCGTGAGTCACCCTTTGTGAAATTGTTTCCTTGTGATACAGTTTGTTGTTGGATTGTCTATGTTGTTAGAAATCGTGTACATTACCCTTGATAATTCTTTCGATAGCTCAAACTGAATATGACATGGAATATTACTGATGATATTTTACCTAGGTATATTACTTTTGTGCATTCAAAAGTATACGCATGTGATGTTTGGCTGCAGCATCCACTTTTGTTCGGTTTAGCCATATTTTATGGTGAAAAGTGGAGAACGAACAGTGTTGATATTCCTCACATCTTAACGAAGTATGGTAACAAAATAAATCGCCAATGAAAACTCTGACTAAGTAATGACCTCTGGAGTTACAAAAAAAACGCTGTAATGATCCCCCTCGAATTACCCCCACCTTCAAATTTGGCTCGTGAAATGATTAACCGCTTGAGGGTATTTCTAGAAAAAAAACGATAGCTGACGTTTGATCATTTCGTCAAAAAAACAACACCATTCAGGGTTCGAGACTGGCCCAATTTAGTGGTCACAACATCTTCAAAGCTATCACATGCGTTGAACCTCATCAATCCATTCAGAGTGCCCCTCTTCGTGGCGTCGACGCGGCCACAGCAGCGTGTCCATGGTGTCGCCGGCGCCGGGCGTCAGGGACGCGTCCGCCGACGACTTGGAGCTGCGCGCCGCGACCGCAGCGGCGGCGAGCGCGTGCGGCGTGGACGTGTCGCCGGCGCCCGGCGCCAGACGGGGCTGCCTCGCGCAGGCCGACCTGTATTTGTGGAAGCGACGCAGCCAGAGCTCGCTGAGGAAACATGAGGTGAGTGAAGCGCTGGGCTACTTTTTTGTGCATTAAACATGTATTTATGTATGGATTTTTTGTAAATATTTTCTGGATTTATTTGCGTTATCTGTATCATTTCCGTTACTGTATTTATTATTGACATACCTATCCTTTTATATTTATTTATATTCGTGGAAGTCGGCATACGAAGTGTGTATTTATATTTATATTCTTAATAATTAATCATATCATCATTGAGTTCAAATTTTTTCTTACCGAGTCACTTGAACAAACAAAATTCCGTTTCACACCTAAAATCCATTTAGGTAAACTTTTTCTCTCGTAAACATCCTTAATGCATGCGCTCATTTTCAGTATTGCATTGCACATCGAAATTATTTACGATGGGGTAGGATAGGGCATCTATTTATTTATTTAACTACACCGTACCTCAGTGTGTTTATAAAATGTGTAATGACTGCATGTTGCCCCCTGTTCCGCTCATGCTAATGATCAATTTAAACTCGCTGCACTTGTTAAACCACATTTCCTTGGTGATAATGGCTTTGCAACTATTCTGGCCTTGCATTAATTCAAATAAATTATCATAAAAAATAACTCATATTTGACAAATCCATTAGTTTATTCCAAATATTAGTCTCAGCGTTTGTCTGACACTGGAACTAGGATAGGTGTGCAGCGCGGTATGCATGTGCTTGCTATACCGCCGTCCGCTGATTAGTAAGCTACCTGCATGATTAAAACTTCTGAAAAATAATATTAATTTTTGAGCGTGATATTTTTTCGTTCGCTACCATAATACGTCTCGAAAAGTAAATATCTAACAGTGCGTAGGAGGTGGGTATCGCATGACGACAACCCATAAAAACCTCAAATAGCCTATTGTTGTTGTTTTTTGGAGCCACCCATATCCACGATATGAGTATTTTTCTATCCTCCGCCCTTCATGCCGCATCTTTAGTTTAATCGTCGTTTTCCCATGGTTTTTCCGCATCGCAATGCATATCAAATTCACGGCCGCCGGCGCGACGGGAAGATGTAGCGTTTTATGCCAACTTGTAAACAGCTATCTAAATGCCGTGTCTTGAAACCGCCGTGGTAAGTTGATATGGTGATGGCACGCGGCGGCGCGCATGTGCACCGCGGTCGATGTCGACTATTGTTGATTGCAGATTGCGCTGGCGACAATCGGCACTCATCTAATTTGGACATCCAATCCCATCCCACATAATTTATTTATCCATTTCCATCCGTCTCTATACTTTTAAGCTGTGGCGAGCTGCGGTCTTTTTCGACCTGTTTTAAATGGTCGTTAGCGTACATTTGAATTGGTCACACATAAATACCTCAATATTTCTTGAAATGCTTGAGTGTGCATAGAACAAAATGGTCGTAATTTTACAAATTTACCCTCAAGCCAACAGTAAAAATTCTGCAACTTTTTACCTCAATTGTATGCCTTCATTTTTTGGTAAATATTTATATGTGCAAAGCCATTTCCTATTGCCACCATTGCCGAAGTTCGTTCAGCATTCGGTGTCGGTTCAACCTACACATTGCCAATTAAGAGCATCTCCATTTTTATTGCAAACGTTTAGCAAAAACGACAGCAGGTTCTGAATAACGTTCCGAGAGAAAAAACGTCCACGGATTTGTGACTTGAATGTGAGACGACAATTTAGCGGTGCCCTGTTTTCCAAGGTTTAAAATTTAAAGTTTCTATTATTTTTTTTTACTTTCGATACGAATTTGCGAACGCCACTTCATGTTACTGAATTAAAACTATTCTCTTTTATTGTAGAAACAAATACCAATGGCCTAAGAAGTTAGGTATGTATTTATTTTAGGAAAACACAGAACATGTTACATTTGCATCTCATTTTGTCTCATTTCTACGGCTGTGCGGCTCGGCTCAATTCGTAATATGATTTACCGAATAGCTTTTCTCATTTGCCAGTTAAGTAGTTGCTGTTTTACTATTTCTCGATTCTGCCGGGTTCAAACTCGCATTTTTAGAACCCCTGAATAATTCAGGTACACCACGTTTCATATTGGTCCGGAATCTATTACCAAGCATTGTTCTGTTGATGTTCTGATGGCGGCCCGGGCCCACACACATGCGTTTCAACTGGCCTGTGTCAACTCTAATTTCGGCTTCACGTGTCTCAGGATGATCTTCTGATGCACTTGCTGTAATATTTATTTTAAAACATTGTCGCAGGTGCATTTGGAGATCGCCCTGCCACACGTGAAGCCGAACTCAGAGTTGACACAGTCCGTCCAGTTGACACGCACGTGTCAACTAATGTGTGGGCCCCCAATGCAGAGAGGCTTCACTGCCAAGCAAATGGCCATTTTTGAGGCACAGTAGTGTTCACAACTCGCATGCAAAAAAATATTTTGTAAAAAATCTTACTCATGAGTAGTGATGAAAAGCGCCAGAAAAAAAGAGCGCCAAGCGCTCACGGCGCTATTCGTGCCTTAAAATGGCGCCATTCAGGGGTCTCGAATGGGGGCGCTGGGGGTGCTACTATCCCCCCCCCAATCGCCCAGCTATTTAGCTATCTAGCGATTTTTGGGAAATTTTACCGAAATGTTCTCTCATAATCGATAATATTGGTAACTTTCTATAAATTCTCACCTCCAAGATCACTACTTCATGCATTTTATTGCCTATTTTCAGCTATTTTTGTACCATATATTGAACCCGAATTCAAAATTTACTTCTATTTTAGTTGATAGCGCACGAGTGGGATATTGAAGAGTCATTCCAAAGTACATTTCGATACATTCACCATTTTCGTTTGTTTTTCAAAATCGCATTTTTCAAGTTTGGCGTTTGTCCCGACAACATCATGTTTAAGCGACAGAGCTTGCACAGAACTTTTCGGATACCTCAGATTATTGTCAACATTTTTGGTATAAATGATCTCTTGTGTAGTCTATTTTGAGTTCTGTCCACATTTTTTTCAGTAAAAAAAAGCGCTTAGGTACTTCTGGAATGTAACTCTTCACTTGTGCGTGCACTTTCACACAAAGAAAAAGACAGAGTGGCGTACAAGAACTGGATGTTGTTTCCTGAAACTTTTTTCGTTTTTTGGGATAACTTTGGTTTGATAATGACGCGATGATGGAGTGTTTCCTTCAGAAAAATGCATAGCGTGCAGTCCCCTGAGTGTAGCTGTCAGCACTGTCAGTCCTGCCGCTCAAAAGTTCTTCTCCGTTCGAACGGGTCAACGAGGCAATGTGCAATTTTTTGTGAAGATATTTATAAGTCCATATGTCCAGTTTTCGCCAAACATTAATTATCGCCACCTGTGCGCACGCCAAGAGCATACCCAACTAAATATTTTTATAAAATATTACGTTTACCCATGTAACCAACATCAAAACACTGACATGGAAGCCGGATCCACGCGCGGTAAATTATGTGCATATTTTGAAGCGTGGGGTAGGAATTTTTGGCCAATAATCTTGAGTTACGATTTGTAAGGAGCTTCTGCATTGGGCAAGTTCATGCTTGTGTACCCCAGCGGCTTGGCGCCTGCAACAGCGCAGCCATTTATCAGCGCCGCCGCCATCTAGTGAAGCTTTTGCGCGCGTATGTGCCCAGCGCTTGGAGGGGCCACTTTGAAGTTGCTTCTGAAATACCGTATTTCCTCGAAATACCCCCCTCGAAATACCCCCTAAAATGAACACTATTAATTTATACCCCCCCCCTCGAAATACCCCCCCCCCCATATAGTGTATAGAGAACGTAAATAACAAAGCTGCGGTTTGTGATCCGGGAAACGCAAAACACACGTTAAAAACAATGACTGTGTTATGTTTATACCGTCTACGTACTTATATAAGTCTACAGAGTCTTATACATGGCGGCTTTTGTTGCTTTTTCGACGTCTGTGTACGTCACAAACGACAATTTAATACTGGGATTTCAAAAAATTTCTGGCGAAATAGCAACCCCCCTTGAAATCCCCCCCCCTCGTTTAACCCCCTCAAAATTTCCACTCTGACAAAATAAACCCCCCGGGGGTAATTCGAGGTAAAAACGGTACTTCAAATCAGACGCGCTACGCGCGATGTGTGATCATTTTGAAAACATCGAATTGCACATGATGAGTTCAATAAACTCGTCATGCGGACAGCGCAACATTGACGCGATTGATCATTAGGTGCGTTCATTTTAATCGCGAATAAGTTAGCGCTGATGTGGATCAGGGGCCAGTTCCGCAAGTGGAAAAGTTAAGAGTTAAAAGTTTAGAGTTGAGTAAAATGACAAATAGCAAGTTAAGAGTAAAGTTAAATGATAAATGATGAGTTAAGAGACAAGAGTAAATTTAAGAGTAAAGTTAAATGACAAATGATTAGTTATTTTTCGACATAAGATTTGGATATAAAAAATAAGATTTGTATACAAAAAAATAGGATTTGGATACACTTGCTTGACTCTTAACTATACATTTATCTCTTAACTAATCATTTATCATTTAACTTTACTCTTAACTTGCCATTTGTCATTTTACTCAACTCTTATGTTTTAACTCTTAACTTGTCCACTTGCGGAACCGGCACCTGGGGCCAGTTCTGCAAGTGGGAAAGTTAAGAGTTGAGTAAAATGACAAATGGCACGTTAAGAGTAAAGTTAAATGATAAATGATGAGTTAAGAGACAAGAGTAAATTTAAGAGTAAAGTTAAATGACAAATGATTAGTTAAGAGATAAAAGTAAAGTTAAGAGTCAAGCAAGTGTATCCAAATCTTATTTTTCGTATCCAGATCTTATGTATTTGTACCCAAATCTTATTTGTCGACAAAAAAATAAGATTTGGATACGAAAAAAATAAGATTTGGATACACTTGCTTGACTCTTAACTTTACTCTTATCTCTTATCTAATCATTTGTCATTTAACTTTACTCTTGTCTCTTAACTCACCATTTATCATTTAACTTTACTCTTAACTTGCCATTTGTCATTTTACTCAACTCTTATGTTTTAACTCTTAACTTGTCCACTTGCGGAACCGGCACCAGAGTTGTTAAAAGTACCGAACTTTTTTCAAAGTATACGTAAACGTAAAGTTTTTTTTTACTCACCCCTTGATTACAGAAAATGTAAAGTAAAATTATTTTACTTTTACTCATGAGTAAACGTGAGTAAACGTACTTTTCCCCGCAGAAAACGTAAACGTGAGAACTTTTGAGAAATGTCGCGAAAATTGTCAAGAAATGTCGCTCAAAATCCATCGTTTTCATAACTTTTCGTTTATTTTACACAATTTTTAACGATATTTTTGGTTCTATACCCATTTTCGACTAGTTTCCCGTATTTTTAGCTCATTTTTCCCTTCTATGCCTTTAAAAACCTATATAAAAAACGATCTAAAATACGTTTTCTGTACTCGAGTACTTTCAAAAAGTATACGTAAAAGCGAGTACCAGAACTTTTTTCAGAGGAAACGTAAACGTATTTACTCTGTACTCAAGTATACGTATTTATCGAGTAAAAGTAAATACGTTTTAACAACTATGATGTGGATGTCGGCCTTCCTTCGTGGGTTGATGCTTCATGTTTTGATTCATGGGTTCAGTAAAACATCGATGTTGGTTTCTTGCCTCGTTTGCGCTTCTTAGTGGCCCTCATTATTGATAACTAGGTAAATAATTAATAAATGTGTACACCTTTTCGATCTTATCATGTGTGCTACATAATGGTTCAAACTTTTTTTGTGAATCTTAAGATTATATATGATAAATAAGAGACTATTCGCCGTACAGTTTTACCATTACGTATTGCGCTCTGGAAAAATCGTTCGAGGATATTTTTGCCTGGAAATATTTAGGGTAGAAATATTTTTCCGTTAGAATTTTCTCGCATATCAACCGTAAATTTGTTCTAACGACTTTAGATTATTATTTTGTAAAGAACTGAGTATACCTAGTTTAGGTATATATCATTAGCAACCAGGAACTGCAACATTCCTATAAAATGCGCCAGTAAACTCGAGTCTCTGTTCTTCAGCTAATACCGGACAGGGAATTATTCAAAGAGCGGTTCTCCCTTCCACAGTTGGCCCCCACAGGGCAGATAATTTTTTAAAGTGGGTGTTATTTTATATATCTGTAACTGCTGAATTACCTACCTCAACTTTCTTCTTTTAACTGAAAATTTTATATTTTAAAATTAGAAGAGCGTGTTTTTAAAAATGTAGCGCTGCAGCGCGTCTTTACTAATCGCGTGTAAGCGATATGTGGCAGTCTTGCAAAAAGCCTTGCATTACAGATAAGCCTGCTTGTCGGATCGGCCAACTCAATACGTTAAAGCCGGTGAGCGATGGCGTCAACACGCCCCACTTCCAACCAGTTGTTGCGTCCGCAATAAGGTGAATTTTATTTTAAACTTGAAGCTGCAATTCGCGATTTTCTTTTTTCCGTCCGATTGGCAACTAAATTCACGCAAAGCGGCAAGCTGAAGGACCTACTCGAAGTGCCCGGTGCGCTCGTCGCTTGGATGGTTGTTGATAACAACTCAAATAGGTATCACTGATAGTGTCGAAATAATGGATATCCACACACTAGTTGACACGTGTGTCAACTGGTTATTGTCAACTCAAATTTTGGCTTCACGTGTTGCGTAGTGATCTTCCAATCCACTTTCCGTAATATTTATTTTTAAACATTGCCTCATGCGCATTTGGAGATCGCTTTGCGACACGTGAAGCCGAAATCTGAGTTGACACAGACCAGTTGACACACATGCGTCAACTAGTGTGTGGGCCGCCAATTCGGTAGTTCACCCGAGTGTCTGATATCATGAGGTAACATCGACTGCAGTGTACTAAACACCATGGCTCGTTGCCAGGGTTCGCCCCGCCGGCCGGGTGGACGGCGCGCCGGCGCTGGTCGCACTCCCGCCTGCGGTCGCCGTCACCCAACGCCATGCGTCGCGAGCAGCGGGCTTCGCCCAACCGCGACGGGTCGCCCAGCGCGGTCGGGCTGCCCGCCTGGATGCGGCGCAAACTGTACCGGCTGCGCAGCTCCAGCAGCCCCCTGGGTAATGCTCACTGGCGGGGGTTGCGTTCATAGGGCAGTCACAGACCATGTAAAATGCCCTGTAAAATGTCAAAGTTTCAAAAGCAGTGTAAAATTCCCTGCAAAAGTGTTTGCCATTTTGCAGGGTATTTTACATTGCTCTTGACACATCGCATGACATTTGCCGTTATACAGGGCATTTTACAGGGCTTGGGACTGGCACCATGGCGACAATGCATCGATGCGGCGCTCCGTTGCAGCGAGCGGCAGCCACGGGAGCGCGACGGTCGACTGCGCCACTCCGCCGAGCGACGGCGGCACGCAGTTGCTGCCGAAGTATTCCCATCACGGAGCGGGCAGTCGGCCGACGCTGACCGATCTGTCGCACCTGGCGTCGAGCATGCTGCCGCACAGCACGGGCAGCGCGAGCCTCGACCGCGCCCTGTCCGCCGTGGTGGGCGCCCATGGGTCCGGCAACAACACGGGCGCAGTGCCGGCCAGGCGGTCTGTGTATCATCCAGCGTGCTCGTTTCCATCTCTGGGGCCAATTCCGCAAAAAGTGAAATGGAAAGTGAAGAGAAAGGAAAGTGAAAAGTGAAGAGAAAATGGAAGTGAAGTGAAAAGCGAAGTGAAATTTGTGAATGGGTGAAAGTGAAAGTGAATTTTTTGAATAAATAGTGTACTATTTTCGATCCCAAAGTCCCAACGCAAGCGAAAACTCGGCACGTTTCCCACAAATCATCATTACCGCCATCAGAAACAATGCTTTCTAAGTCAGAATTCATTTTTTTACGTTTTTTTTTGTTTTTCACTTCTCATTTCACTTCGCTTTTCACTTCACTTTTCACTTCACGTTTCACTTCACGTTTCACTTCACGTTTCACTTAGATTTACACTTCGATTTTCACATCTTTTTTTGCGGAATTGGTCCTTGTTGAGGCGATGTAATGAAGCATGTACACTGGGTTGTTCACATCAGGCGGGCCGGCCTGCGGCACTACGACACCGTCGACGACCACAGCGTCGGCAGCGGCGCGGTGATTCTCGTGGAATCGCCGTCGACCCGCCCCCCTCTGCCGAGCGTCGACAGCGATCACTTTCGCTCTACTTTTGATGAAGCCTTTCTTATGCGACAGAGCCCCTCTCAGGAGCTGGTGGGTGCTGTTTTTTCTATTGTTTTTATTTAAAGATTTTAGATAATTTTATCCTGCTGAGAGTTCTACTAACTATTTGCATTATCTGCCATTTGAACCTGAATACCTTCATATCGACTCATTCTACGCTGTTCATTGTCGCTCTGTTCGTCGGAAATACGTCACATCATATAGGTAATAATTTGCATTCATTCACTCATGCCAATCATTATCTGTAGCATTGTTTCATTGCTCATGGATCTCATCATTATTGCCGGTATAAGGGTCCTGTGTTGAGCGCAAAACACGTTGATTACGGGTACATGTTTTTCGATTCGCTGTGCATTTACATGCCGGTAGGATTTAACCCGCACTGGTGATATTTCTGGGCTGAGACTTAAACATTAAAGTCGCAGTTTGACAGAACGCACGAAGCTTCTGAATATTGCCTCATGTTGGCTTGTTGTAGTTAGTTCATTGAAGCCTCGGGGCATCACATCATGTAAATATAGCAATGTCTGGTTTGCGTGGATGCATAATATGTAGTCTTCTGACCATGCACTTTTCACTGAAATTTACCACAGCCTAGCTTAACAATGTAACAAACATTTAAAAACGTTTCCCTACAACATTGCTTTCAGTACCGCTCATTTATTGCAGAATCTATGCACCAAATTATCGTATTTATCATGTTTATAGCGCAAATAGGCCAGTACAGCTACATGCATTATTTCATAATGATAATGATTCAATGTCATTGTCAGCTGTATCCATAACTATAACTCACTATTGGTTGGCCACAGGATGGTAAATATTGGAAATGTACAGAAATTAAACTTTTTTTTGCCAAAAAAATGGGCAAGGGTTGTGACTTCACTAGAACCATGCCTGTTTGAATGTCAAAATTGAAATATTGGAAAAATCGAAGATAATGGCGATATACAGTTTCTGAAAAAAATTCCTCGCTTGTTGTCATCATCATTAGTTGTACAAAGACATCCAGTGCCTGTTTTAATGGTGCCATGGTAAATACCCCAACGCTTTCCCACCACCAATCAGTAACACGCTAACATTTTTCATTTTTGACGAGAGAACTAGGTCGCACGAAAGTTTCACATCAAAGTACATAAGCAATAATTTCATTAAATGGACATACGCACTTTTGATTCAAAATGCTGGAACATAACTATCATGTATGTCATGGACCACTGGTTCTACGTATATTTATAAGATCTGTCTGTATAAGATGTCAGATCTGAAAAGGAATGTCTGTGCTCTCTGAAAAATGCAGCGCCACATTTGTGGCGTGAAAATGACACTGTCAGGCCAGTGCCAAACTTTAGAATGCGATTTCGAAAAATTCAAATCTGTGGGGTTATCTACCTTCAGTTGCGTGAGTGCTTGATAATAATGGGAGACGTGGGTAGAAGAGAAAATACTGAGTGCCTGCTCATGTTTACGCAAACTTAATTTTTGTCACCGTGGCTGCACTGCTCCCCATAATAATGAACCTGCAGCCTGTATATATTATGGTCAGCTCCACTACAGTTCACATGCACTATGAACATGTATTTTTACCGTATCCATTAACTAATTCCTTGTTGGGGACGCTAGATCTTCCACCAACGTGAAAAATTAATTAGTATGACAAAAAGCGCCGCAAAACTGATAAATATATCGCAACGAAAAACAAATGACCTAAGTGAGGTAATAAATATGAATTGAATTGGAAAAGTTAAATTGGTAAATCAGTCATTTCCCGAGAAACGATGATATTTATTCATAATTGAGCTGATCTTTTCTACGCGCACGGTATATTCTCCCCAGCAGAATATCCCGACACGACACGAAACTAAAGTTTAACTTGAAATATCAAGTTGATAAAGCCAAATTTGCTTGGACTGAGAATGCACCAATGTGCCTACACACACTAGTGTTCACCGTGACTTCGTGTGAAAACTGGAAATTTTTAAAATGCAAATTAATGAATGATTGAATGATTTTATCTAATTTAAATTGGAATTTAAATACCGTATTACCTCGAAATACCCCCAGGGGGTTTATTATTTCGCCAGCAAAATTTTAGGGGGGGATAATTCGAGGGGGGGGTTTATTCGAGGGGGGGTCTATTATTTCGCCAGAAAATTTCTGAAATCCCCCATACTCACACGTAGAAAAAACAAGCAATTACATGGATGTATACGTGTTTATAAGCATTTAAAACTGTATATACACAGTAACCCTACCCTAACGTCACTTTATCATCAGTTTTTAGGTGTGTTCTGCCTTGTACAGATCACAAACTGCGGTATTTGTCATGTACGTTCACAATACACTCAATTTTAGGGGGGGTATTTCGAGGGGGGGGGTTTATTATTTCCTCAGCCGAAATTTAGGGGGGGTATTTCGAGGGGGGGGGGGTTAATTCAAGGGGGGGATAATTCGAGGTAATACGGTAAATGAAAGTTAACATTTGAAAATTTAAAAACTAAAACACACATAGCGTACAAAAAGAGTAGGCTGGATGTCGCCATGTCGCCATTTCAGTTTTCACACATGTCACGGTGAAAACTAGTGTGTGTAGCGCCATTTCATCAACCTCAAAGTTTTCCACCTTCACATTTTACATTATGCGCACACTTCCAATTAGCATATTCGTGCAAAAATATCATATATTTTTCTTATCACGAATATATTTCATGTCAATCAAGAGTGAATGATTGAATTGCACTGAATGTTATGTAGCAGCGCACTGTCTATGTCGTTCCATATCTGGTAAATGATAAATAAATAAATGTGTGGTATTGGTGATATTTCAGATATAAATACCCTCTGGTCATCATGCTTCGTTTGTTTTGAAAGTCTGGCAAGTGAATCGTGTTATTATTACAGCAATTACTGCCAGTAACATGAATATATTTACTTACCCACAATACATGAGTATACATGAGTACAATATTACTTACCTAATTTTGCTTTATCTTATTTCGATTTTTTTTTGTTTTTCACGGAGTTACGGCCGGAAAATTCATTGCGTTTTTTACCGGACCGCCTGAATCAAGATGTAAAATCATGAAAGTTGGCAATCGTTTTTAAGTGACCGCACATTCGCGATGCTTGACACACAGTAGTAAACTAGTGTGGGGGGGGGCTAATTTAAAAAGTGATAAATAAAAGAAAAATCCAGCAATTTGGAAACTGTAAAAATCCTACATTTTTCTTGGAAATTCACAAGAGATTTATATGCTGACTTTCATTGCCATCGTAACTGGGGGCGAAACTTAAATGAAATTTTTGTGGCCTTGTCTTGCTAGTGAAAAATCGTCGCATGATTGTCGTATTTTAGCTCGCTAGAGCATGTAATGAATGGGTTACCGCCGGAGGGCCGAGGGGCACCATTTACGGCACGCACCAAGTACATGCCCAGGTATGTAGGTATTTTTACCTATTTTACATAAAGCTGTGCTCGTGCAAAAGCCAGACCTGTTTTCCCGCCGCCTTTCCATTATTGAAGCACGTTGCGTTTGTGTTACCACACGGATCCGCCCCCACACCGCGCATGAATTCATCAATTTCAATCAAACAGCTGCATCTGTTCATTCTCACCTATCGTCTGAAGCTAGCTTAATTGCGTGCTGCTATCCTGTTAATTTTGGTTATCTATTTACTTCACCATTGATCAAATAGTACGATACCGCGGGCTGTGAATTTTATTTACCTATATCACCATTGACCAAATATTCAGATAATTTTGTTCTATGCTTTGCGATGATATCTTTATATTCATTCCCGCAGCCGTCCAATATAATTGAGGCGTCCAATTCTAAAAGTCGACAAGTCCAGAATATAAAAATTTTGAGTTAGGCCCGGAAACGTCATCTGGGGCTACTCCCGCACTTTTTTCATAATTTTCCATAAAGTTTCTGACCTCATATACCCATATGGCAAGGTGCCAAATTTGACATTTTTGGGAAAAATGCCAAAAATTTGGGCAAGAAGTCGACAAGTCCACTTAGTTTTGGGCTAAAAGTCGGCAAGTCCACCTTCCGCAGCCTTTTTTATGGGAAAAAAACGCAAGAAATGTGTTAAGTCCATCATGGACACCGATTTCTAAAAGTCGACAAGTCCAAAATTTCCCTGGGCGGGAACGAAAGTGTTCGCGAGTGCAAGAAGTCGACAAGTCCATTTCCCTCCCCGAAACAGTTTTGTTCTGTCCGAGTAGAATTTTATAGACACCCAATTTTTCACATATACGTTGAGAGCAGGGGCTGAAAATTTGACCCATTATTGTTAATATTTGGAACTTAATCTTGAGCATAAGAGAGCGCCATTGGACACGCACCACAGACCTGGAATTGGAAATGAAACTTAAAATGTAATTTACTCAAAATCGCATTTTGAGGACTTGTCGACTTTTAGAATTAGCCGCCTCAATTATAACTCAGGATATAAGTTTCATGCGTGGCTCTCAGCTATTTTTGTAACACCTCTGTGAACAAATTTGTTATATAGGTATAATATGTGAAGAATTGCATTTCATCAATGTGAACAGGAACATGTAAGAACAGACAGTTTTCCAATTTTCATCCTCACAGTTGTCATCTATTTAGAGTGTTCCTTTTTACATGCCGTGAAGTAATTACGTTTAACAAGCTCCAGCCATGTTTTATTTACCTTATGTTTTAATTATTATGACACATTGCATTCCAAAGTGTACCAGTTAACAAGCCACATGTATGATTTTCAGTGGTCACAGTGTTCTCGCATTGCACCAACTAAATAGCAGATTACTGATGCAATGAGTTGTGCAAGATTTCGATTACCACCTGTGGCAATTGGCATTTTGCACTCTTTCGCTATCTTGATGAGAAGTGGAGCTAGTTTGGCATGCAAACTGTCACATTTTGCAGGTGAAGAAATTGATTGAACTCAGTACATAATTTTGTAGCATGTTCAATTAACTACTAAAGTGGCACAGCCCAGCATGTAGAACACAGGATGAAAAGTGGAAATCACTTTTTGAAGCCGATCCCTGTTTCAATGCAGTACTCTTTACTGTGCTGAATTCATAGATTTTGTTGCCTGTTTGGTTGCTATAGATTTTTAACGTCGGCGCCCCACCTTATAAATTCAGCTGCCTTTAAAGAAAGCATTCAGCTTTTCCTTCTGAAATCTATCTCTGTTGCTTTTTAAAATGGTTGAAAACTGCGACTAAACTTCTCTAAGGAGAATTTCTGAATGTGGTATGCATGTGCTTTGAAAGTTTGCCGGATATGCACATCCGGTCAAAAAACTTACTTTGCTGAATTACTTAGTTTGTCTGCCATTTCCCTGAACAACCTCCTCATACAAATGTATCATATTTATTTTTATCGAAGTACATGAATAGATGGCAAATTGATTTTGCGCGTAGAACGGTATTAAAAACAACAGAAACTTTTTGCAATAGTATCGCGCTTTTTTCAACGACCTCAAATGGAATACAAATAGGTACCTAATCATGGGATACAGTTATAGCGACTCGTGATTTTTGCTTACTAATTATCTACATGGTCGGGCTGAAAAGTCCCCGGGCAGTGCTCGCCATTCGCGCTAGGGGTAAGCTACGGTTATAAAATTTTAGCACGTTAATATATCAGGTGTTTTGAGTTTTCACCCAAAATTTCACCCCTCTAGCTCCACCCACTGCGGAACTGTGGGGTTACAATTTCGGTCATTTTGTACTGATGTACAAAATGACCGAAATTGTAACCCCCACAGTTCCGCAGTGGGTGGAGCTAGAGGGGTGAAATTTTGAGTGAAAACTCAAAACACCTGATATATTAACGTGTTAAAATTTTATAACCGTAGCTTACCCCTAGCGCGAATGGCAAGCACTGCCCGGGGACTTTTCAGCCCGACCATGTACCTTTAACACTTTTTTGTTATAAATTTTTGTCTTGATCACAAAAAACTTCAGGTAGGTACTTGGCTGCAGTTGATTCTTTGCTTCTTGGCTCTATTGGTTCTTTCTCTTAATTTGAAATCGCCATTTAAAATTATTTAAAAGCACCTGCTGTCCGTCACAACAACCATCCAGAACCAGGAGATTCAGTATACCTGCTAGCAAGCATGATCTTATCAAATTGTCTATTTCAATTCAAAGTGTTTACTCGGCGCGGACCATTCAAGTCAAATGCAAGTAAAAATAACAACATAAATACACCCGTCGGCTACCCTTAACGCGGTCCTAATAGGTGAGATTGTAACTAGGGTGTCAACTTTCCTTTTCCGCTTTCCGCATGCAAAAATTTTTCCGTTTCTGTTTCTGTTTTCCGGCTGCTAAATTTTTTTTCCGTTTCCGTTTTTCTGGCCCATTTTCCATTTTCCGGCTAAATTTTCAGTTTTTCCATCTTTTTCCATTTTCCGGCTCAATTGTCAGTTTTGCCAACTTTTTTTACCTTCCAGCTCAATTTTCTGTTTTCTGTTTCAGTCAAACTGGTAAACATGCATGCAAGTTCTCAATTATGTGATTTTTTCTATTTCTAGCAAGATTTCTGCAAATTTTTTTATTTCCGGATAAATTTCTGCAAAAATTTTTCCGTTTCCGGCAAAATTTCAGCAAATTTTTTCCGTTTCTGGCATAATTTCAGTAAATTTTTCCGTTTCCGTTTCCGTTTTCCGGCCTTTCATTTTTCCGTTTTCCGTTTTCCGGCAAGTGGAATTTTTTTCCGTTTCCGTTTTCTGGCAAGTGCGAAAAAATTTCCGTTTCCGTTTTCCGCCAAAAAGTTTTTGTTGACACCCTAATTGTAACCTCGTGCCTTAACATTGCAGAGCACAGAATGGCAAAACATCGTACTGTGTGGAATTGAGATAACGGGAAAAAAAATAGAAAAAAGAAAACCAGCTAGCAACCTAATAATGGAATACTGGGAAATGGCAGACAACAGCCAGTCAAACCGAATTAAAACACTCTAATACCCCTGACCCGGGTTGAACACTCGCGTACAACTGCGAGCAAAACAACAAGTGAAATATAAAGAAAACTCATAAGCGAAATGTACCACACAGAGCAATTGCTTTACTTTTAACACGAGCTCACCACATCAGTTAAAATGTGTCTAGTAAATCAGCGAAAAACCTCATAAATACTGCATCACGGCGACAAGTCCCACTGATGTGACCGCAGTTTATTGACGCCTATCTACCCTGCACTTTGCAACAGTTCGCGGCGCGACAATGTGGCACGCGATACGCGATATGAGTCCGAGCGACGCGCCCGCCTCCATGCATCATGCATGCGGCCATTTAGCCGATTGACGACTCTAAGCCGCGGCGACGTACCCGACCCTGTGTGATTGAACGTGTTCGCAGAATGAATACTTTTATATTTTAGATAAATATGAACCGGGTGGCTGCGTTTCGGTGACACGCGGGCGAGGCTGCCGTCCCGTCGCCAAATGAGTGCCTGACTTGATGAGGCCAATTTATTATTTATTTTCTCTCATGCATATGTACAATTACATTATGAAAAAAAACATAGTGTATACATGTACGCATTTATCTACATACGCGATCCGTCAACTTTTCTTCAGGAGATTAGCACCGCATAACTTCGTTTCTTGCATCCCGCATGCAACACTGCCGCAGGCGCAGTCCGGACTTCGCATGTCGCAGTTGCGGGGGAGTGCCCTGTCAAATGTTTGCCTTGCTATTCATTTCGCCGCTATTCATGCACCGTACATGCCGCATGCGCAAGCAGCGGGAACGATAACGATGGGAACAAGCGGCGGCTGCAGCGCGGCCCACAGCCCTTTTTTGAACCGCCGTCAAAAACTGCGACTGTTCGCCGCGGCCGCGATGGCCAGCCAGCATGCCGCTGCGTAAGTTCAGCGAGGCGTCCGGCTCGTCGCCGGTGGCGCCGACGTCGCCGTTATGCGGCCGAGCGTCCAACTCGCCGTCGACGCGCCGCAAGCCGTCGCTGCAGCGGCTCTACTCGCACCGACTGCGCATTTTCTCGCGCGCGTCCTCGACGCCGCACATGGAGCCCGCCAGCCCGCCGGCCGGCGCGTCCAGCTGCGGCAGCGCCGACACGCCGCGCACCCTGTCCATGCACGTCGAGGCCGTCGCCGATGAGGATGTTCCGGTGGTCCGTTCTGGTTTCTGATCTGTTGTGACCGCGAAATTGGCGCGTGTTTTCCCATGCGTAATCATTTCCATTGACCATGCAAAAATCCAAGCAAAAATTAACGCAAAGCAGACACCGACGGAGGTGTTTGCGAATCCCGCGGCATCGAAATACCGGCTGCGGCCGCCGACACTGGGCTTGCTGCGGTCTCGGTCGCCCTCTCCATTTTACGGTGGCCAGCGCAGCCCGTCCACCAGTGTTTACATGGAGTTCGACAATGCCAGCTTCGATGCTACCGTATCGGTGGACTCGTTTGCAACGGTCTTTTTGTGGTGTTTTGTTGTGTTGTTGTGCTTCAACATCGATACCTAATTATTTTGATTCAATCAGGTTATTTATTCTGTCCGATTCAATTGAATAAAGGAACACTTGCATCCTAACATAAATAGGTATATTCATACCGTATTACCCCCATGGGGGTTTGTTATTTCGACTGCAAAATTTGAGGGGGGTAATTCAAGGGGGGTTAATTCGAGGTAATACGGTATATATATTTATAATAATATACCTGTAGCGAGTATCTTATGCTGCTGTTAGGTTTGAAACAAAGTCCTTTTCCAACTCTAACTGAAAGTTCTAGAATCGGATAGAACTTTCTTTCCAACCATATACATATTTATTATTGTTAATAGACATTATATTTATTTATTATACCATATTTCCTATTTTATAAAGAAAAAATAATAATACGAAAATCAACGCGTGATTTGAAAAGTTTCATTCCAAAAGTTCATACTCAATGATTTTGTAATGATGCTCTTTGTAATTTTAAATAAATAATAAGGATTAGCAAAACTACCATACACATACCTATTTTTAGGTAAATCAAAAGATACCCATGCAGATCCACGCATCACACGAGTTTTCTGTATTTATTGTACTTTTTGAATGAAACTCTTTACTCCTAACACTAATCCACCAATGGAAGCTATTTAAATTTGTTGAACGCAGGACATGCGGTCGCACGTGGTCAAAGAGTTGTACGACACAGAGGACAACTACGTGAACAACCTCCATCTCATGGTGCAGGTTTGTATAGTCAACTGACGCCAGACCTTACAATGAATAAACGAACAGACACAAAAAAAATTTCATCAGATCACATTGCTCCCACTTTGGGCGAATTTGGTGCACTCTTTTTCACAAAACTTTATTCATTGAAATATGGTATTTATCATTCATTGTATAGCATTCTGTCCGTACTGGGGACAAGGCCAGACCCTGTTAAAAGTCAAATGTCATGCAAAGTGTCAAAAGTAATGAAAAATGACCGGTAAAATGGCAAACGTACGTTTGCCATTTTACCGGGCATTTTACATGACTTTTGACACTTTGAATGACATTTGACATTTTACAGGGCATTTTACGTGGTCTGGGATCGGCACCAGTTTACATCCGACATCCCCCTCAAAGCATTGACTCAGCGTTCTCTTTCACACACCCACACCCTGTGCAGAAATACATGCGGCCGTTGAAAAGGCCCGAATTGTGCACGCTGGTCGAGCCGGCGCTCGTGGACGAGATCTTCTTCCAGATACCCGAGATACTGGCGCACCATGAGAAGTTTCACGCGGCGCTCAAGTCAAGACTCGATAATTGGGATGGCAGGCAAAAGATTGGCGACATTGTTCTAAATAACGTCTGTGCTCGTCAATTTTCCCACAGTTCACAAATAGGAAAGTGCTGAATACTACCATACCGTATTTGCTCGAAAAATTCCCATGGGAGTTATTTTTTCGTCATACTTTTTTGAAGGGGGTACTGTTGGTTTGTCAAAATTTTCAAACATGTTTCTATCGACTCATTCCACATACCGTATTTCCTCGAAATACCCCCTCGTTTAACCTCCCCCCTCTCGAGACCACTATGAAACAATCACCCCTCCCTGAAATACCCCCCAAATTGAGTGTAAAGGGAACTTACATGACAAAAACTGTAGTTTGTGTTCTGTGTAATGCAGACAATGTCGGAGTCACGTTGTTAGAACAATGTTTATACCATCTACATACTAATATTAGTCTACAGAACCTTATTAGTCAATTATGGTTGCTTTTTCTACCTCAGCGTACATTACAAACAACGAATTTGTAGTAGGATTTCAAAAAATTTCTGGCGAAATAATAACCCCCCCTCGAAATACCCCCCCCCTCGTTTAACCCCCCCCCCTCTCGGGACCACTATGAAACAATCACTCCCCGGGGGGTATTTCGAGGAAATACGGTAATATGCTTTATTAACACAATAACATGCCATTTTTGTTCAAATTGCATGCAACATATTGATCATATCTATGCCATAAAGAAGTAATTATTCAAGGGGAGGAATTATTTTTCATCACTCGTTTAACAGGGCGAATTATCCAAAAGGTATTATTATTCAAGCAAATAGCCCCCCCCCCTATGTGCAGTTCACCAAGCAGCCGGTGGTGGACACGTACAGCGCATTCATCAACAATTGGAAGCATGCCAAGGCGGCCATCAGACGCGCGTGCCACGCCAAGCCGGCATTCGCAAAGTACCTGGAGCGGTGCTCGCGCGAACACAAGAACAAGCTGACACTCGATGCGTTATTGATCATGCCTGTGCAGAGGATACCTAGATATGAACTGCTGATAAAGGTGATTGCCTTGTGGCTACTCAAGCTTGAGGAAAAGTTCCTATGCGATACTATAGGTGTAAAATTATTACTATGCAAAATACATGTTTCCATGCCGAAATGCGCACCATATCGTACTCTCTCCTTTGAAAACTCTTCACTATGCAACTGTTGTGAACTTGCTAATCTGGCTGGAGACAGTAGGTATTTACGTCAACCAAATGAATCTACTCGAACTAGTCACTGCGCAGGAACTGCTGAAACACACGTCGGTGGAGCACCCGGACCACTCGCTTCTGCTGCGCGCGCAGAAGGAGGTGCACGCGCTCGCCACCCGCATCAACCACGTTGAGCAGGAGACCGGGCGCAGCGAGCAGATGCAGCAGAGGTGGGTCATTTGCGTGTATTTGTACAACGCTAGTTCGTCACATAGCATTGGCTGAGGCTTAGGTTTATGACTAGCGTTCCAAAAAATGTTGTTGTGGTTTTCAGAAAATATAATTTCTCTGGATCTCTCTGAATAAACTCAGAGAAAATATAAATAGATATTTTCATATTTTCATCTAAAAAAAATTTATTTAAACCTCCCAGAAGAATCTGGAAAAAAATATAAGTAAATATCAGATTTTTTATATTTTCTTATAGGTATTAAAATATATAAATCTCCTGCATTTTGGGGCGTTTCTTTACGACTTTTTCCAAATTGTGTGGTAACTGTAAAACTGGAACAACCTGTAACTGAAAAAAAGCGGTAAAACATACGGTACTTACACTGATGGAATGCGGTAAATCGTGAAATTGGTCAAACTCAATCTGCCCCACCCCACCCCACCCGACGCCACCCCACCCCACCCGACGCCACCCCACCCCACCCCACCCCACCCCACCCCACCCCACCCCACCCCACCCCACCCCACCCCACCCCACCCCACCCCACCGTACACCTACATCAAACACCTACACACAGACTGCGCGAAATCGAGGCCATCGTTGACGGCCTGGACGACCTGGTCTCAGCGGAGCGTCTGTTCCACTCGTACGAGGTGGTCAAGGTGGCCACCGCGCACGGCACCAAGGACCGGTGCCTGTTCCTCCTGTCCGACATGCTCATCATCACGAGCGTGAAGAGGAGATCCAACGCTTTGAAGAAGAATTTGTCTGGGTTAGTGGGGGGGGGGGGGGGTTGTGTGTGATTTTTGGTGTGATGTTGTGATTTTATGGTTGTTTTTATGCCACGCAGCGGCTCTGCTGGCAGCCACGATATTTTGGAGAACCACAAGTTCAAGTTGCTCATGAAGATATGCCTGGATGATCTCGAGTTGGCTAAAAGTTGGTGACAGTTTCATTGTATATCATAGACTTATGGTCTTAAAAAATTCGCCGATTTAATCAACAAAAAATGACGTCAGATACACTTCCGCTGCTGCATAAATTGCAAGAGGAAGTCAACAACCTTCAAGAGGATCTGAAGGTAGCAGCCAAGATGTCCGAACTTGCGGAACTACTGAAACATCCCCATAACGTCTGTCCTTCGACATTTTTGTGGAAAAATAATTACAGCCTACAATGTTTTGATATAACAAAAATTACAGGAGCTTAATGAAACTGTTGATGGCTTGCGTACAAAACTACAAACCAGGTTGAAGCAGAAAAACCACGAGATGGCCACTGACCCCGTGTTCACAGAGATGTATCTCCTAGTGACAACTGAGTAAATAACCGCATTTTTATATTTCAAACGACACATGCCATGCCAATAATGCCGAATGATTGAACTCCTTCCAGGGATGGCGGCATCGAAACTCTGACGGTCACATTCACCAATGCGGACAAGCGTGCCGCTTGGGAAAGAAGCTTCCGCACAGCCAAGGAGACTCTAGAGCGATCGTTGAATCGCCGCGCACCGCCGAAATTCATCAAGCCGCTGCAAGTGCAAAAGACCAGAGCTGGTAGCCACGTGAGTCGACAAATCCTCATCAACCCTTTCGCAAAATCGACATTTATCGACACGTCGCGCCGCGCAGTTCACGTGCGCATCGGCGACGTGTTCTCGACCGGACACGAGCACGATCGGCCCGTCGCCGCTGCTGGCGGCCGGCGCGGACGCGGGCGCCAGCGCCGGCGTGGTCAACTCAAATTCGAACGGGTCCGTCAACGCCAGTCTGGCTCAGACGGCGGGCGGCAGCCAGCCGACGGGTCCGGGGGTGGCCTGGATCTGCAACTCGGACGGCTACGTGGGCCAGCTGTGCGTGCTCACGCTCAGCCCCGAGGCGGACATGTACTGCTGCAACGGCATGCCCAGCTCCAGGGTCGTGTGCATCATCGCCGCGCCCGCGCCAAAGTTTGTCTGCCTGGGGGCAGTCCCGGGCCCTGTAAAGTGTAAAGTAATGTGGTAAATGTCGTGTAAAATGTCAATCAAAGCAAAAAAGAAAGATCTTAGTACTGAACTTTGCATGACAGCTGGCACATAAAAATACTTTACATTTGTCATGACAATTGACACGTTGCATGACATTTAACACATTACATGGTCTGGGATTACCTGCTCACATTTTGATGTCTAGTCACACTTTATCTGAATGGAATTTCCAGGGCGTATTCTTGGCGACGGCGGAAGCGGTTATCGGCGATCCAGTCAGAGTCTATTGACGCGGCTATCAACCAACTGCATCAGATTCACTCCGCCAATGGAACTAATCCCGATGTTTGCTCAGAGGCGGCCAGTTCGATTGTCACGCCGGCGACAAGTAAACTGGAACTGGACAGGTTGGGTAGAAGTGATAAGACAAGTTGTTTTGTGGAAGGAAAGTGAATTTGAAAGGAAGTGAACTGAAAAGTGGACTGACCTTGTCAATTTATCAGCACTTGCAAATTTTCTTACATTTTGAATCAAAATGCATTGTCACTCAATGCAATGCAAAATACACTCAAAACCCCTCCTATCAATTATACTCGACAGACATAACGCTATAAATACAATGATTGATATCAAGGTCACGTGAAAAATTGTACACCAAATTCACTCAAAGTGGGAGCAATGTGATGTGAGGAGAAAAAATTTCAATGTTTCTTCATTTATTCAGATGGGATATGGTAGATTTTGGTTTGTCAGTAGGCTATATCATTTCTCTCGTCACTTGACAAAGTTCGGAATCGAACCCTGTCAGCTGTCACTCTCAATCCCCAACACGCACACTCACAACCACAAACCCCAACGGCTCCGCACCTGTACGCACAAACGCCCGGCGCGCACAAACGCCTGGCACGCACAAAATGAAAGGCCGGTACGCACAAACGCCCGGTATGCACAAAACTGTAGCTGTGTGCGTGCCAGTCGTTTGTGCGCGCCGGTCATATGTGCGGGCGGGGCTTGTATCCTGGCTGTCTGGCTTGGCTCATTACCCCCCCCCCCCCCCCCCCCGCAGCACAACGTGGCGCTTTTTTCGAGTAATAAAATGAGAAGTCATGTGACAAACAAATACTTTTGACTTGTCCTTGACTTTTGACTTGGAAATACTTGAGTAAAAAAGTTAAAAGTCATTTGACTTTTCAGTTTTTTTACCCGTAAAAAGCGTCAAATAATTTTGACGAGTGAAATGTATTTACAGTTGTCACATGACTTTTCACTTTACTTGAAAACGTGCCAAATATTTTATATTATAATATAATAAAAATATCAAACAGCACTCACGATCCAATAGCACTCAACACAGCCAAGACACGCAGGTGTACTCTTGCCCATATATACGTGTACTCTTGTAATCCAGGTGCTCATGTATGGGGGGGGCAAACACAAAGTGGGGGGGCGTGTGAAAATCCCCTGCCCGGTACGCACAAATGCCCGGTACGCACAGAGCATCAGATTTGTGCGTACCGGACATTTGTGCATGGCGGGCTGAATTTTGTGCGTGCCGGGCGTTTGTGCGCGCCGGGCGTTTGTGCGTAGGAGGCCTGGCCCACCCCAACCCCCCCCCCCGTTTAGCAGCGACTCCAGCTCAGAAGATGACGACTTCTCCGCCCCTGCCGACTACGACCCGTCTTTGCGCAACGCGGCCAACAACGACTCGTGCTCGGTGGGCACGGGCACCACGGCGAGCAGGTTGACGCTGGCCGCTGATGAAGATGATTTGGCGGCGACTATGTGGTTGGGTACGGAGGATGGCAGGTGGGTTGTTATATACCTGGGCAGTTTGAGTGGGACTATTGGGTATATTTTGACGCGCGTCGTGTGCAATTGAAGCAGAGGGGGTAGTCGCGCACCCAGTAACGCTAGGGGGAAAAGGGGTCGATTTGAGATTATGGTATGCATCGATGAGGCGGAGTGCGGCTGCGCTTTGAAGCGGTCATTTTCGCCGGATCACGACTTAATTCCGCATAATCAGCCATCGGCATGAGCTCTGCTCACATAATGTATGAAAAACGTAGGTGACAGATAAATGCAGCCGGAAACGTGCACAAATGCATTTATCATGCTGGGCCAGATGGATTAATTATAACTTGCATAAAAACTTGAATTTTCATGTTTTCAAGTTTTATTTTCTTCACAATTTTCACAAGATCTAAAGCTTTATTTTCTAAATAAATAGTCACTGAAAATTCACTGAGACGTGGTTTTTAAATTTGAATGAAAAGTTGAGAACCGAGAAAAAACTTTGTGTCGGCCCACTTTCCATCATACATTTCTCATTCGAGTTAGAAAAAAATATCTACCTAATCATATCATCTTAAGTTTTTACCTTTACTGTCCATTACAACTATTTTGATTTCATTATGCATATTTGACCCACCCTGTAAGTCACGATCCAAAAAATGCTTTTCCATGATCCATTGCAGATCAACACGCACAAACCGCACAAATCTCTTGTGCAAACAAAATGGTCATTGGTCAGCCAAAATGACCGTATTTTTAAATCGACCCTTTTTCCACCCAACCCCCAGTAAAGTGTCAAGTCAAGTGTCAAATGTTGTGTAAGGTGTCATACAAATTTGACAACTGTGATGTCAAATGTTCAGTTATAAAAGCGTTAATTTTATATTGTTGCTTTGATTCACATCTGACAAAAGACACTTTACATGACATTTGACAATTGACACTTTGCATGACATTTGACAATTGACATGATACAGGGTCCGGTCCGTGACTGCCACCAGGGTTCCGAGCTGTCACTTTTTCACACGATTTATTTTTAGAGGCTATAAAAATTTCTCGCTAATCAATGCTCTATATCATCCGCGCCCAAACAGCAAGCCTTCAATTCCAGCGTGCTGGTGTATCCCTCCGCCGACTACGGGCGGTCGCGGCAGCGGCCCAAACTGCGCGCGCAGCACGACGCCGCCGTGTGCGCCATGTGCTTCGCCGACGAACGCGTGTTCGTCAGTTTGCACTCGAGCCCGCCCGCCGTGGTCGTGTATGAGCGCAGTGCAGAGACCGGCTGGACGTGGGACCTCAGTGCAGGTGTGTTATGGGTATTAATGTTGTCAGTGTTGATTTTTTTGGCCTTTTTAGCGTTGGCAATTGATTCACTCTTCTGGCGCTAATTCCAGAAACCTAAAGTGAACACCTAAAGTGTGAAGTAATATGTCAAATGTAAAATTTCATGAAATCGATTTTCATGACAATTTTTAAGTATAGTGCATGTCATGCATTGTCATGCAAAATTCAGTAATAAAATCTTTTCTTTTTTTTGTTTTGATTGACATTTTACATTACACTTGACACTTTACTTTACACTTCACATGGTCTGGGACTGCCCCCTGCAGTAGACCCTACTTATATTCCGTGACATCAGATCTCTAATATTCTGATGCCCATGAAAGTCTTGCCCATGCGCTGCGTGCTTTTAAGGTCGTCGCGTGAGCTTCTCTTCGCCGTTGGGCGACCCAGTGAGTGCGCTGGCATCGGCCCCGTCGCGCCTGTGGTGCGCCAGCGGCAACATGGTGCATGTGATCAACCTACACACCGAAGCTCACGACCACTCGCTGCAGGTGATAAAAAATGCGATTATAAAATTCATCAGACTGCATACTGATTGCGGGAAGTGGCTATTTAATGCAACATACACAGGTGTCTAGCGACTCGCAAACGCGCGTGTCCACCATGGCCGGGGGCGGGCTCGGATTGTGGCTGGCACTGCACGGCAGCGCCGTGGTCAAGCTCTACCACGCGCTGACTTATGAGTGTCTGCTTGAAATTAACGTCTGCCCTGCAGTCACCAGGTTTGTTGTTTATTTGTGACATTGTGCAGACATACGCACTAATTGACAATGACTTCGGGTCTCAACCTAGCTGACTGGTTTCGATTCAAATTTAAATCGATGAGTCGCAAAACGATGTTCAAGTGCAGATACCAAAATGCCAAAATTATCGTGCGACCCATCAACCATAATCGCAATTGTCTACTAAACCAGTTTACAACCAGTGCGCGTAGTGCCAATGTTACAAGGTTCACTTTTATTCACCAGGTCGTTAGGTAGGTCATTCACTTTTCACCATTTATGCACGCCGCAGAGCGATGGGGTCGCGCGACGACGCGATCAAGCAGCACAAGCTGGGCTCGTGTCTGCGCGTCACGGCGCTGCTGTGCGTCAAGGACACGCTGTGGATCGGCACGAGCGCCGGCGTAGTGCTGCACGCGCCCCTGCCGCACCTGTCGCACAACGGCGCCAGGCAGGCCGGCTCGCCGCAGCTCACAGTCAGCTCGGTGGGCCACGCGGGCCAGTGCCGTTTCTTGATTGCAGTTGACCCGCACGTGAGTTCATTGATACGTTGATCAATGTGCAGTAGTGGTGTGGGCTGGGTAGTTCTGGGGGCAGTCTCAGACCCTGTAAAATGTCAAATGTCATGCAAAGTGTCAAAAGTCATGTAAAATGTCCGGTAATATGGCAAACGTACATTTTACATGACTTTTGACACTTTGTATGACATTTGACATTTTACAGGGAATTTTACACGGTCTGGGACTGACACCTGTTCTGCCCGTTGTGTTCAGTTCGATTACCGATTGTTGCAGGGTTCCCAGTGTAAACAGCATATGACATATAAATTTAAAAGCTGAAACAAAAAAATAAAAGGCGATCGAAAAATTAGGTATTTTCAACCTAAAAACATGAAAATACAAATTTTTTTGTCTCCTACAGATATTCGGCGACGATTTGCCACCCAAAGTCTACAAAGCGTTTTACGCAGCATTCCACCCCACAGGCGGGTCTGTCGCGGCAGAACAGCTTCACGTCGGCGGGCGGCGGCGGCGGCTCGGGCGTCGTCAGCCAGTTGCCCGCTGGATCGGTGCAGGCGGGCGTGCAGCCAGCGGGCGTCTTGTCCACTGAACACTGCGGCCGGCGACGGATGTCGCTCAATGTGGCCGCGCTGCAGCAGGGCAAGGTCGGCCAGCTACTGTAGATTTTTAAATCGTAGTAATAAGAATATTTATGTCCGGGAATTTTTTCGGTTTGGGTTGCTACACCTGGTGCCAGTCCCAGACCCTGTAAAATGTCATGTGTCATGTGAAAGATCCTGTAAAGTGTCATGTGTATCCAAATCTTATTCTACGGTATCCAAATCTTGTGTCCAAACGTAAGATGACACTTTACAGCGTCTTTTGCATGAAGCATGACATTTTACAGGGTCTGGGACTGCTCCCAGTAAACACGGTAGGTAAAATCCAAACCATTAACTTTTGCGGCATGTCCAACCCGCGCGCAGATTTACGTGCTGTCTGGGGGCGACGGCTTCGACGACTACCAGGACGCGTCGCAGGATGATGCTGATGATGCAGTTGGCCACGCGGACAGCACCAACCACCTTCTCATTTGGGAAGTGTGATCTGCTATGTTTGAATGGTTATTTGAAGGTTTATTTTTTTCAGAAAAAACCCCATCATTTCAGGTATATTTTTCCAGTTTTTTATTTTATTCCTTGGGATATTTACCTAATATATATTCAGATTCGATTCGTTGTTCTCAATGGTTCTTTGTACAGAGTTTTTTTAACTACTGCAGTGCCATTCATTGGGTTAGCGAGATTACGAAGATAAAATTCTACTTGAACGGCAAAGTTTTTCATCACAGAATACATTTACACATAGCTAGGATTTCTAAATCGTATGTTTCAGCGATTTCTGTTTGGGATTCCTGGACATACTTTTTAACCAGTATTCCCGTGGCATGTTCACAACCCCACCCCAACTGAAGAGCACTGTACATCACGTTTACATTATGGTAGATACCGTATTTGCTTGAATAATCCCCCTGGGCGATTATTATTTCGTCAGACTTTTTTGAGGGGGGAACTATTCAAGGGGGAATTATTCGAGGGGGGAATTATTGTTTCGTCAAAATTTTCAAGCATGTTTCTATCAACACATTTAATGAAATATGCTTTATAAACACAATAACGTGCCATTTTTGTTAATATTGGGCACAAACAATTGATAAAATCTTTTAAGGGGGAATTATTCGAGGGGGGGGATTATTATTTCCTCACTCGTCTTACACGGGGGGATTATTCGAGGGGGAATTATTCAAGGGGGGGAACTATTCAAGCAAATACGGTACATAAAAGTTTTTCTTATGATTATGCATTTACTTTTTTGTAATATTTACATAAAATACCTGAGTTGTTATTCCTCAATTCCTGCTGGTGTTCTTTATTTCTCTCAAAACCGAATTAAAGTAGTTATGCAGAATTTTACATTATTTGGAGACTTTTTATTTGTGAGATTACGTATTTACCTATATGATATTAAATTTCCTGTTCACTGCGTTCATATTTTGCAAACTTTCATTGTTTCACTCAATATTTATCTGGTCCTTTGTTTTTTCTCATACTGAGATTCTAGTCGGCTTGTGTTTATTATTAATCGGATGCGTTGTATTGTTTTATGAAAAATTGGTGCGTTCCATATCTTTAGCCCATCGGTTCACAGCTTGTTTCTTAGTGGCAACGATTTATGTAAAAACAACATAGCCGCGGTAACTTTTTCACCGGACAACTGCACAAGGAAACTTTTGTTTGCAGCACTTTTTCTCAGTGCTGACAATCGGAGTCACTACTGTGACTCTTCTTTGATGAACATCCTTGACACGTCAATCACATCTGCACAATTACAATTTTATCATCAAATATGTGAAAAATTCCGAGCGATTTTGGTGACTCGTCCACAAGTTTCTGAAATTGGTTGAAATTTGTAAGATTGAAGATATTTTAGTCGATGTAATGAAGTTGTCCCAAACTTTCAGCTGTGAGATAGTGGGCTATTGCCAAGGGGCACTACAGCTGGACAAACAAAAAAGAATTTTACTGGATAGGTAATCTTTATCTACCTTATAATTTTTATCTATAATAAAATATAAATATACTTATCTTTCTCTTGACGCACCACAAGAACGAGCAATAAATATTGTTTTCGTAAATATGGTCGTTTGCGGCTGTGTACTGGTATACTGGTACTGGTAAATACTGTGTACTGGTAAAAAAAAGCCCATGGCTTGCGAAATAATTTTATTTACAAAACGCACCTGTCGCGGATGGAGTGCTTCTAAATTTTTGCGATTTTTTATGCATAGTACCTGTTCGTGTGACCATGACTTTCAGGGCAGTTGAAAACGGAACTCATATTGGCAGCAACTTAGCAGCACGCGGAATATTTTGGTGGCTCTTTTGATTTCACACTTGTATCCAAATCTAATAACCCATAGAAAATAAAAATTGTGTCTTCGTGTCCAACGGCGGGGTTCAATTCAAGTCAACCATGCTTCACCATATTATTCTAGTATTTTTCCTGTTTCGTCACGCATCATGTTGGACCACCGACGATTTGGCCATGTTCGATCTCGTCGAGGAGCTGAATTTGAATTTCTACCAGTTTTTGGGTGTTTCACAGGTTTGTTTGTCGTTGTTGTGGTGGCATACATTAGCTTTGTGGCTGATGGGCAGATTGAATTTTTTTCTTCTACTGACTCGCTTGGCTGTCGTTCTATCTTCGAAGATCTGGGTTCTTAGAATCCGTTGAGTATAACATGAGCAACCAAAATCGGGGTAAATTACTGGCAATTTGTATGTATACTCGTCGGAGCAACCGCAAACAAGGACGTATCCAGGGGGGGATGCTGCAGCCCCCCCCCCCTTTCCCGGGGTGATACCTAAAAAGTCTCGGAAAATGCAACTTTTCCTATATATTTTTTGATGTTTCTCAAAAATTTTGCTCGCAAGCGCGCAATTTCTTCCCACTGCATTGTATTTTCAGCGGATCGGTCCCTGTAAGCCAATATCCTTGGAAATGAACAAATTTTTGCGACGTTCGATGTATATGTATGCATATTCAAATACATATGAAGGGTGTGCTTCTAAAAGTACCGATCTACAAATTTTTCAAATTTGAGTTAGGACCATTTTTGGGGTCCCCATAAAAATGCGCTTCAAAAATATATATAATATGTGGGGGGGTGCGAAATTCAATTTTGAGATATGGGGGTGGAAAAAAGCAAAAAAATCGCAAAATACAGTTTTTGAAATTTTAAAAGTACCGATCTACAAGCTTTTTCAGCTTTTGTGTCTTTAAAAGTACCAATCTACACGCTTTTTTCAAAATTGTTCTTTTAAATGTACCGATCTGCACATTTTTTTTTGTGCTTCTAAAAGTACCGATGTCAGATCGGTGTCCGGTTGCGCAAAAACTCATTTTGTGCTTTTTTATTATGGGTAAAAGTACCAATCTACAGCTTTCTGATTTTGTGCTTTAAAAAATACCGATCTACACGCTATTACCAATTTGTTCCTTTAAAATGTACTGTACTACAAAAATACAATTCCCTAAATTTTATATAGCTAGTGTTGTGTGTATAATCAATGATTATACCCACGCATGTGGATACCCAACAATATGGCCGAAATACCCATACCCAAAATTCCCATACCCAATACCCATGTATGGGTATTGCATGCTCCAAACTTTCAATCGCGATTCGCGATTATCTCAAAATCGATTTTTTGTAGATCGGTACTTTTAGAAGCACACCCTTCATATAAAGCGGTTCCCGGCGCTGGCGCCAACGCCAATAGCGCCATGGCGTGGCGCCTTTGAATGGCGCTAGCGCCAAAACGCCTTTCCGTCCCTATATAGGGAACAATTTTAGGGGTGGAAGGGGGCTGAGCCCCCCCCCGTTCGCCGGCCCCCGTAAACAAGCAGCCCCCCCCCGCTCAAAAATCCTGGATACGTCCCTGACCGCCAGGGGTCTCCTAGGGGGGGGGGGCTGGGGGGGGGGGCTGCCCCCCCCAAATCGGCCAGCTATCTATCTATCCCGGAGGCCGCTCAGCTGTCTGTCTATCCCGAGGCAAAATTTTTGGCTACTACCCCCAAAGACCCCCCCCCCCCATTTTATAGTTTTTCACCTTCAAAATCGTGCTTTCCGGCTATATACATGGTTATATACCTATTTTTAGCCATTTTATACCTACTTTTGGCTACTTTTAACTGATTCTTAGCGATTTTTTCCCCTTTCTGCCTTCTTAACCTTGAAAAAACCTATATATTGTGCCCCCGCCAGCCCCCCCACCCCCCCCAGAAAAATTTTTCAGCTATCTATCCCTCCGGAGGAGCGATTTGCTACCTATCCAGCCCCCGCGAGGGCCAAAATCTTGGAGACCCCTGCTGACCGCAAAGTATGTGCAGAATCCTACCAGGAACTAATGAATAAAATTTTTTAAATAATTTCGTAATTAATAATTCACTGTAAAAACGAAATATTATGATGGACAAACTGCATGATTTTTGGTTCATTATTCAGATGGGTTATGGTAGGTTTCCATACTGAGTGTGATGTCCGCCGAGTATAGTATAATCGGCCTGGATTGTTCTCGCCCCCTTGCAGGACGCGAGCACGGGCGACATCAAACGTGCGTACCGCCAGATGAGCATGCAGTGGCATCCCGACAAGAATTCGGATCCCGAAGCTGCGGACATGTTCCGCAAAATTGCTGCCGTGTACGAGGTCTGATTTTGCAAACCTTACCTGTATATTCCTAAAACAGTTGATAAAGTGAATGTAATCTGGTTTAATCTATGCAGATACTCAAAAATGAGGAGCAACGAAAAGCCTACGAGAATGTATTGGAGTGGGGCTTGCCCGATTGGAAACAGCCCATATTTTATTATCGGTGTGTCAACATGTCGAACTTTGCCATCACACACTGCAACTTGAACGATTTTACGTTTTGTACAGGACGGTGCGTAAAATGCCCGCCTGGGAGCTGGGGGTGATTGTTGTACTTATATTCACCCTGACGCATTACTTGATGCGACTCGGCGCCTACTACGAAAAGCGATACGCGTTGGTGAGTTTGCGGCTACCATAATCACTTTTTTATGAACACTATTCATATTAAAAGCTCTTTTTAAAGTGTTTAAATTATAAATAGTTTTACTGATCATGCTTTATGCATGCTTTACAGAGATAAGAAATTACCGTATTGGCTTGTTTTGAACCCCGGGCACTGTATTTTTTCACAACGTCCTTAAAGTGGCACTCAATTCGAGCATGGCACTCAATTCGAGCATGGTACTGTATTATTTGGTAAGGCATTTCAATTCCATTATAGACATCGATAATTTG
Source organism: Sphaerolaimus hirsutus (assembly GCA_964036195.1). NCBI lineage: Eukaryota > Metazoa > Nematoda > Chromadorea > Monhysterida > Sphaerolaimidae > Sphaerolaimus > Sphaerolaimus hirsutus. The sequence continues at coordinate 9,229,493 of OZ038450.1, read as the reverse complement.
GAATCGAGAATACATATTTTGGTACGTATATCGATTCCAGCTGCGTGATTATGATGCAATTGCAACAGCTGGGTCAATTAGATGCAACAACGACTGGATTTTTTTTACAACAGAAGCGACAGAACAGAAGCCACTCGCATGCAGTAACGTTTTTGAACGTACTGCGTTTCCCGCGTCATGTTTGCTTCTATTACTTAGGTGTGGGGGGCACTCAATTCAAGCATGGCACTGTATTGTTTCATAAGGCGGTTACCCTGGCACTGTATTCGAGCATGGCACTCAATTCAAGCATGGCACTCAAAACAAGCCAATACGGTATTCATAAAATGCACCATGGTGATATTAATAGATTGTGATGAGAAAATACAACAAAACAATTTCACATGTTAAATGGTGAATTGTACTGTAAACTGTGCGGAAACCAGACTATCAAAAACGGTCATTGAAAAACAAACCACGTTTTTTCCCACCCAAATATCAACCACCCGTTTGCACTCAGCAAGAGTCACTGTCGTCCAAACTGAAGCGACAGGAGAAGAGACTGCGTCGCAAACACAACGTCGATGTCGACGACCTCATCGAGGAGTCGATCAATGAGCAGCTCGAGCCAAAGCCCGGTCGGTGTTGCGCGCTTTAGGGTGGCTGGATTGACCAATTTATTGTGTTGTTTTTACTCGGCGGGCTTCATGCTATGAATTTTCAGAGTGAAACACTACCGTGACGTCATTAATAATTGAAAAATAGTTCCAAAAAATATTAAAGGCACGAAAACATATGTTGTTTGTACTCGACTCCATTTCTTCCAAAAAATTTTTTGTGAAAGTGCGTAAACACATTTCGTGTTATCGCCTGAGACATCAGTAATTTTGGGCGCGTACGTTGCGGTCCGCCGAGTATACCACACAATTATAAATTTATGATACCTTTCACCGACAAACCGTAGTGTTTGCCACCTCACAAATATTTGTCACTATAGATTTCCTCCTATTTTTCATCAACTTGACCAAAATATTTCGCCCACCCCCAAAAAAAACGACCATCATCACGCCTAATCACGCGGTCGTCTAAAACCCAGGTTTCACCGATCTCTTACCATTCGTCGTGTGTCGCTGCGTGCGGCACTTGTCCTGTGAAGTGCTGCCGGAACTTATCAAAGATTACGCGGCGGCGAGGAATGCGGCCGCGCAGCAAGAAAATGAGGATGAAGTCGTTGAAACCAAGCCAGTTAGGAAGAGAATTTACATCGAGGAGGTGCAGTATGAGGTGGCTGATGATATTAAACCGGTGCTGGGCAGCGTTGACGCTGATTTCGCTTCGGTTTGTTTTTTCTCGCATTTTTTTACTGAAATTCGGCGGGGGTTCCCAAAATTTGCAGTTTTGGGGGTTTGAATAGATAGGTTTAGGTTTAGATAGCCGAAAATATCTCAATTTCACGAATTGTTTTTTTTGTTTTTGTGTAGTGCACGTGGGTGAGAATGAACATATTTGCATGGTTCAAAATTTTTTACTGCTTGTGATGGTAAATACACACTGGTAAGTAGGGTTGGGGATTTCAAAATTTTCGGTTCCGGTTCTCGGTTCCAAAAGATTTCGGTTCGGGTATCGGTTCTCGGTTCCTGAAAATTTTCGGTTCCGGTTCTCGGTTCGGTTCTTAAACTCGGTTCCGGTTCGGTTCTAAAATGATCAAAATTTCGGTTCTGGGTAATAAAATAACCGGGTATCGGGTAATAATCGGCTGAACAACATAAAAACAATATACCCAAGTTTACATGTGTAAGTACATTGGTTGGATATTTCAAACTACAGGAGCATATCACAGCTTATTATTTCATGGTAGAATGCAGAAATCAGAGTTGTTATAATAATACTGGTATTTAAAAAAGTGTAAAAGCAAACATATACGTTTTCTGTACTTGGGTACTTTCAAAAAGTACACGAGTAAATGAGTACTGGTATTTTTTCTGGAGGAAACGTAAATGTATTTATGTAGTTCGCGAGTGAGTACGCGTATTATTTTGAGTACAAACATAAATAACTTTTGCCAACTACGGTTAAAACTGCCACAAAACCAATGAAAACTACTACCAGTGATAATGTGTATACTGCAGCGACATTACACTCACAATGAAATCTACCATATCCCATCTGAATAAACGAACATACATAAAAAATTTCATCATATTTATCAAAGCAATTTGATAAATATGATGAATTTTTTTTATGTTTGTTCTTTTATTCAGGTGGGATATGGTAGATTTCATTGTAAGGTGTAATGTCGCTGGAGTATACCTATGTGAAATTACACGCTCCCGCGCAATCATTTTGCAAACAGATGAATTTTGCAATTCTGAACACACACCAAGATGTTCAGCTGCTGTTTAAAGGCTTAGATGTAGGTGTTGAAAAACGCTGTTTAAAAAGTTTAAAATTCCTAGAAAATTTCGGTTCTTTCGGGTATTTACTTCGGTTCCGGGTATAAGTGTCGGTTCCGGTTCGGTTCTCAAGCTCGGTTCCGGTTCTCGGTTCCAAAATAGTGCTCGGTTCTCGGTTCGGTTTGGGTCGGTTCCCCAACCCTACTGGTAAGGACGTATCGAGGGGGCACCCCCGTCCATTGGGTGGGCTCCGAATACAACCCCCCCCACTCAGAAATCCGACCCACTGGGATAACCGAAAATATCGTTTTCTGTTTTGCAGTCGTTTTCAACATGATCAAAACAATTTCAGACTAGACCGGTCGAGCTAATAACCGGCCCCTGGGGTATTGAAGAGTTGAATAATTTGATCAAACTGAGCACTGAGAAATTTCCAATTGGCACGGTGAATCGGTGGGATAAAATTGCTGAGCAGCTGAATAGAAAGCCAGACGATGTGACGAAAATGATTGGGAAATTGAAACACATGGATCCTGATGGTGAGTGAACACATAGTATCTGCCGTTGAAACGTGACTAGAATGTGCTGTTTAAACGTTTTATCAATATTGGCTGTACTGACTAGGGATAGCCGACATTTTTTAACGATCTTTTTTAGAAAATGTTGTTTTTTTTAAAGATTGCAGCATCAAAGCCACCTATGTCAGCAATAAAAATGGGTACTTATTCAGTAGGTATTTTGTAATTTTTGCACGTAACGCGTGAGCATTCAATTTCAGAAATAAATTTCGGCACTGCACCGAACAAAGCACAAAGTAAAAAAATCACGTGTCAGATATAGCTGTATATGTTGACTTAACAATATTTGTGACCTTTTCGAAAAGAGACCATAGTTTTTTTAAAACGTCTTTTTAAAAAGATCCGGTCATCAAAACACATCTTTTTCCATCCCACCTAGGGTTGGAAAAAAAACGTTTTTTTTAACTCGATGTTTTAAAAAAAAACAACGTTTTTTTATAATAAAAAACTTTTTTTTTAAAAGCTCCCAGATATGACCTTGTGTCAACATATATCGGTATATCAGACAGTGGCAATACCCTGTGATGTTATATATGACCATATAATGTATGTGGAGCCATGGGATAGCATTATAAGTGGTGATTTGTGTCAAAAATATCCATTTTTCGTCGACATATCGTTCGTATATCGCCTTATAGTCGAATGTTCGTGACTTCAGGTAAAGTTTGGCACAGAATAGTGATCAAACAAGGTTATAAAACGAGGTTGTTACTTTGGGAGTGAAGTTACACACTGTGGAGGTACATGGAAGCACATTACCTCAATATTATATACTACAGCAACATATGACGGCTTATTAACCCATGGTAGCATATATAAATGGATACTTTGATACTAAAAATGCCACAAAACCAATGAAAACAACCACCAATGTCAATTTGTGTGTGAAATTGCGCGCTTGCGCGCAAAAATTTTGCAAAATACCTAGTGCTTAGTACTAAAAATTTCGGTCGATGTTTTTAAAAAAAAAAACATTTCGGACGTCATGTTTTTTAAAAAAAAACACGTTTTTTTAAAATAAAAAACGTTTTGAAAAAAACATCGGCCAACCCTGATCCCACCACAGACTACCACAAACTGTGCAAGCCGGTCGACGGGCCGGCCAAGTACATGCCCGACCTGTCGGCGTCCGGCCCCAACCCGCAGCACATGCAGCCCTCGACCAATTTCGACGCCCAGTCGGCCGCCGCGTGGTCGCAAGCGACGCAGTCGCAATTTGAAACGGCGCTTGCAAAGTACGGCAAGGAAATTCCGGACAGGTGGGCCAGAATTGCATCAGAGGTAGATGATAAGAGCGCAGATGAGTGTATGGCTAGGTATAAAGTGCTGGTGGCTATGGTGAGACAGAGAAAGGGTACTAAAGCGGCGGCTAGATAATTTTACGCATTTTTGTTGGCTATTTCTGCCACGATTCGTTTTTTGACTGTGATAGTGACTGGGTGTTAAGCATTTTCCCTCCCAGTTTGGCAAGAACATGATTGTTAATCAAATGTTTTGAGAACAATGCTGTTTTCACATGAATTTGTTGGTGCAATGGCGAATTACTCTTTCATTTTCCACCGTTCTGTGCATGTCGATGATATGTCAACGAATGTCGGGCATTTTTTTTGTATCGCGATCCAAATATTTATCGGATATCAAAGACGTCTTCAATCGAACATTTTCGCGAAAATGTTGGAAAATTTTTCTTTTAGCAAATTCGAAGGGTCATATCGTTCCAGCCCTGATGATTGCGTGCTCATTTGCGTGCCTTTTTCGTGTCTTGTCGTGCTATCCTGTTGCAGCTGCATAATGATTTTTCCAAAGTTGAGATTTCTTTTTCTATGATATTTGTTTACATGAATGGCATGAGTGTGTTGTTTATAGCCAGTTTGGTGTTATAGAATTTTACCATTCTTAATTAAACAGCCAAGAGTTACCCATTTTCGCTTTAGTGTTCATTTATGATCACATACAGCATGGATTGGCAGCAAAAACTCACACAATTGCTTGTTGACTGAAAACGACATTGACAGTGTATTTTGCCACATTAGCACCAAAACATTAACGTTAATATGACGAAAATAGATGAGAAATAGAACATTGTCGATATTAAACTTGGAAATAAAAATATAAATATGAGAGTGCGCAATGGTATAAAAATATGGATGAGATTGCGATTAGATCGCCCGTATCGGCTGATCGATAACTTAAACATCATTTTTTTGAAATATTTAAACAAATTAGGTATATACAAACAATACGCAGTGCATAAAACTACAATAAATATATTTTTTAAAGATTTAGTTGAGTACCGTGAGTACCTATTCCTCTTTTCGAGCAGAAAATTTCTCCCTACTTTTTCCTTGATGGAGGACACTTGTTACTGATTACAGCTTTTCAAAAATATTATGCTTCGTTATGTGCAGAAAAATGTGTAAAGCTTTGTTTTGAAATCAGATTATTTAGAAATGAGTGGACTGTCTGTCATTTATCTACGCTTAATGAGAAGGTTGACTAAATAAATTGGAAAATTAAATGATGAATAGTATAAATAACTAGGTGGTGACTGCAAGATTTGGCAGTAATAGCAAGGCACACAATGTGCTAAACAACCATTCCGTGTTTGTAAATAGTGCCTAAATACCTTAATTACTTATTTACAAATTCCCTGTAAATATGCTCTCTGGCATCTAAATTATATAGGCGGTCGGCGGTGCTATGTAAAAATACAAATGTTTTACATAACTATTCGACTTCAAACAAGCGAAATATTGGAAGACAAATATGATCAGATATTTCTGGCACTCTATACGCTGTCTACGAGTCATGTGACTACTTGCATTGTGTGCTATTTACATTGGCTCTTTCACACTAGTTGCCTAGTTTTGATGTAGACTTCGGCTGATGGGTCGCGTGACGATGTTCAAATGCACATTAATTCTTTTTCGACATTGCCGCAAGCGCACTTGACAACTGTCCTGCGACCCCTCAACTAAAATCTGAATTGACACGGGAACCAGTTCACACCCAGCTTCTGTAGCGTTTTTCCTATCACACACAATCTTCTCATTCAAAACATTTAACACACAATTACAACCCTTCATTCACTTTCACACGACCAATAAACAGCGCTTTTTAAACCAAATCTCTCAATCTTAAGCCAAAACAACCTGTCCTATTCAAAGCATGGGACCGTGTCTGCGCTGATCATACTGACTAGACGGCGCGTAGCCGGCCGTGTCCGCGCCGGCGTAGGTGTAGTGCTGCTCTGATTGGGGGTAGGCTGCTGGAGCCATAAGGGTCGCCTGCGACCGCGGCGGCGGCCGCTTTCGTTTGAAGAAGCCGACCTGTGATGTGATGTGTGAGGTTGTTTTTAGTGGCACTTGTCAAATGAGTCTAGAATGTGTGAGTCGGGGGTCTCCTAGATTTTGACCCTCCGAGGGGGTTGGATAGATAGCTTAAAAAAGTTGGGGGCAGGGGGTTGCTGGGGAGAAAAATCGCTAAACCTAGGTGTAAAATAGGTATCCTATGCGAACCGCAAAGTACTCGCAGAATCCTACCATAATTTAATGAATAAAATATTGTGGTAAATTTTGTTATTTTTTATTCCATAGTAAAAACGAAATATTGTGATGGAAAAGCTGTATAATTTTTGGTCCATTATTCAGATGGGTTATGGTAGGTTTCCACACTAAGTTTGATGTCCGCCGAGTATATGCAAGAGCATATAGTACTAAAGATAGCTGGAAATAGACAAAAAGGAGCATCAAGGGTCTCGAATGGGGGGGTTACCCCCCCCCCCCAAACCGCCCAGCTATCTATCTATCCCGGAGGCCGCTCAGCTATCTATCTATCCCGGAGGCAAAATTTTGGGCAGCTACCCCCTAAACCCCCCCCCCAAATCGCCCAGCTATCTGGGGCGATTTTTCAGAAACTATACCCCAATTTTCACTCAAAATCGCTATTTTTCATACCTATATATAGATTTTCACCTCCAAAATCACTAGTTCATGCGTCTAACTGCCTATTTTCAGCTATTTTAAGTACTATATGCTCTTGTATACTCATTTTGAGCTATTTTACACCTACTTTTAGCGATTTTTCTCCCTTTTCCTCCTTCTATGCCCCGAAAAAGCCTTTATATCGAACCCCCACCCCCCCCCAGAAATTGTTTTAGCTATCTATCCCTCCGGAGGAGCGATTTGCTATCTATCCAACCACTCGGAGGGTCAAAATTCAAGATACCCCGGAGGATCATGAACTAGTGATTTTGGAGGTGAAAATTTATCAAAAGGTATGAGAATATACCAAAAATATATATCCTCTTTATAGATTTTCACCTCCAAAAGCACTAGTTATGTTCCTTATCGTCTATTTTCAGCTATTTTTAGTACTATATGTTCTCATATACCTATTTTGAGCCATTTTACACCTACTTTTAGCTATTTTTCTCCCTTTTCTTCCTTCTACACCCTAAAAAGCCTATATATCGGACCCCCGCACCCCCTCCCGAATCCCCCCAAAAAATCATCCCCAACTCGGAGGCCGCTCAACTACCTATCCAACCCCCCGGAGAGCCGAAATCTAGAATACCCCTGCTGGGCGGTTTTGGGGTTACCTCCCCCCTCCATTGAAGACCCCTAGTATGAGTGTAAATATTTTGCCCGTCTGAGTTCACCGACCCTCCACAGGAGCATGACGAGCAGAGCGAGCAGCGTGATGCCTGCCAGGATGGCTATCAGAATGATCCACCAAGGGATGCCCCGCTGCTCGGCCACCCTGTCTGTGGGGTTTACGTTGGTCGTCACCTGCGTGTGGTTTGAGTGTCGTTTTTAGTGTTTTGTGTTGGCGTGAGGTTACAGTTTTTGTGTGTGCACTCACCGCTGTGGTTACAAGTGGCAGCGTGTATTTTTCCGCCCATGGTAGTTCCTTCATCTCTGCTATGCCCACCGATGAAATCTGGCTGTCGTAATGTGCCTGTGGTGTGTTTGGAGTTATTACGGTTCCTCTTTGTGTGGTTGAATTATTCAAACGTGATAAAGTACTTTACTCTTCGATTCACTTTTAACTTTCCATTTATCATTTTACATTATTTTCATCTTTAATTTTGAATTTACTCTACACCTTACTTTTTACTTGCGGGACTGGCCCCTGTTCTGCGAACATGGACGCATAGCCAACCTCATCTATAAGCGTATTAATCCACAGTCTCGCGTGCACATAAATATCCACCGTAGCCGCATCTGCCAACTGCCCCAGGTCGCAGCTGATCTTGGTGCAGTTGAGCGTGTCGCAGTCAAGTTCGGCGCGGTTGAGCTCGCCCTTCTTGACCATGAGCCACTTGAGCTGGTCGCCGCCGATGCTGTGCACGATGCTGCGCAGTGCCAGTGACGCCCGCCGCACGGCCATCGCCATGGAAGATTGGGTTTCTTCCGTGTTTTCAGAGTCTGCTTCGTCGTCTGTTTCGTCCGCCTGCCGCTTGAAGCGCATTGTGTTTATGGTCGGCTGGTCCACCTGCGTGAGCGTAGCGGTTTTGGATTGAAATGTGACGATCATAGAAACAGTGTTACCGTATTTTGGTGAATAGTATCACGTTTTAGAACAATTTTCAACAAATGAAACAAGTGTTTGGTTTTTCATTCAGGTGGGATATTGTATTTTTCACCTTAAACTGCGCACTCTGTAGACAGAATGCCAAAAATTGGAACACACGGAATACTGGCGATTGTTGCTTCAACGTGTCATTCTGTATCGTTTTATACTTGTCTACCATGTTCATCTAAAAATAAAGCATCGTTCTCATCCCATTTCTCAAGCATTACCCCTCAACACCCTACTAAACCACCTCCCACAAACCAGCACGCTCATCGGATTCACATTAGTACTCTGCTGCACCCTGCAGTCGACCGGGGTGCCGTGCGACACCACCGTGGGCTTGTCGAGCAGGTACAGCAGGTGGCTGCCCTCCACCGTGTAGGACGGCCAGTAGATGTCCAGCGTGGCGCCCTCCAACGCGCTGGGACCCTCGTTCTTCACTTGGTACAGGTGCGTCACTCTGGGCCCGATGTCAGAGTCGAAGTTGAGTAGGGACTCGTCCTTGGCGTCCGCCTTGCCGTAGCTTATGATGTCGGGGGAGGATGACCTGTGGGGCGGGTGCTCGCGATGCTGACGGGTTGTTTTGGGACAGCGTCTCAATCTTGTTGCGTGGCCCGAAATTTTTTTTGAAAAATAACCGCCAGTGCCAAGAGCGACTCAACAGCGAGTGGATTATGAACTAGCACTCAACATTACTTTAATTTTTCTTCATTTTGATACTTAAATTTCTGATGTGGAATGAGAAATTGGTTCTTTAAATTACCTAATTACCATCACTCTCATTGTTGTTTATTGGTTTTGTCCCGTGGCAACTACACATGTATGCCAAAATTAAGTTTCAGCACCATGCTTTGATGAGTCGCACCAATCAAAAAAAAAACTCTTGTGTCCTAAAATGGCTTTTTTAGTAACGCGAAAATTCTGGAAATAAATAGGTATCACAACAATGTCCATATCTGCTCGCATATGTCCCTGTTTTGTTGTCGCGATATTGTTATTGTTGTTTGCTGACTCACCCAAACAGGCGTAGTTGTGCCCGAATTTCGAATGGCACATCGAGCAGCGCGACATTATTGTACAATGTTGATGGGTCTTCTTCATTTGCACTGCGTAGGTAACGTTGGATGATAAATATTATGACAATACTGGGTAAAGCTTGGCAATCATCCATCACAACCAAGTTTAGCTACCTGGTCACATTGAATGCAAACGGAATGGCTTCTTGGGACACATCGATGCCATTCGGTTTGAATTCCAGCGCCAGCCGGCTGCTCTTGCCGTGCTTCAGCGGGTTGCCCAGTTCGCACTGGAACAACTGGGGCTCTTTCTCCTTGTCCTTGTCGTTGTCGTCATCATTGTTGGTGCCGCCGGCGACGTCTGCCGCCTTCTTCTGCTGTTGCACAAATGAACAGGTCACTGAACCGCCCTGCGGGTGGAATTGTTGTCCGATTTATGCTAGGTATTTAAATATGTATGTATATATTCATGTTAATATATGATGTGAATTTAACGCCCATGACATTTCGGGGGACCCAATACATCGTATCGGATAGCCTAGTAAGCAACCAGGGGCAATCCCGCACCCTGTAAAGTGTAATGTCAAATGTTAATCGCAAGAAAAAAATATATTACCTACTTAACTTTTGACACTTTGCATGACAATTAACAAATTTGTGTGACATTTTACATTTCGCACTCTACTTTACACTTTACAGGGTGCGGGAATGGCCCCAGCGGATGATGGCTTCCGACATTGTGAATCGACCTCCCTTCAGCATTTTCCCATTTAAATCACCCACCAACCGCGATTTTCTCCACGCCCAAATAGTCCATGCCGTGTGGTATCATCACGTTGAGCTGCGCCTCATACGCGTCCTCGGCACTGTTGGTCACGTTGACGTAGACCTTGAGGGTGCGGCCGGCGCCCAGGATGAGCTTGTCCTCGGCGGGCTTGGCGGACACGCCCAGGTCGGGCACGCACTCGTTGTCCGGCCCGCAGTCCTTTTTGATGCTTATCTGTGATGGGGTGGGGATGTTGGAGGTGCAAAGGGTTGTTTTGGATGCCTTTTTTCTTGGTGTATTTGCGCTCGTAGAATATACGTTTATATTTATATGAAAAATCTACATGTATCACTTTTTCAATATTTTACTTGTTAGATAACAAATGTAAACTTTATATTGGATTTTTTACAACTTTGTTTCACTTGGGAATTTCCTATTAACGTGTTTTTATTTACCAACCTTGGCCCTGACTGAACTTGGCATGTTTCCATCCAAAACCGGTTTGAGTACTTTTCTAAACTCTGACGCGTCTGGTAGGGAATAATTGGCTTCAATAATGATAGGTGAAAGCTTGTCCCTGATTTTGTCTTGCACATAAAACTGGAAGTGCTTGCAGTAGTCTTTGCCCTTATAAAGCCTGGGAGAAGTGTCACTTGAACTTGCCGCCAACTTATACTTTCACTTTAGCATGATCAGAGATTTTGTGCATATCCATGCCGTTTTAGCTACAGTATGGGTAGATTAACGTAATTTTGCCACTGGAAAAATATTTACAGCTGTTTGCCACAATTCCTGAAGAACATTTAGCTGCTTGGGTCTAGAAAAAGTCATCTCATGTATTTATGTAAGGATTTTTAGTTTTTCAGTGGTGGTAAGATGACATCACCTGGTATAATGAGGCAAAGTGGAGATTCGTCGTACAAGACAACTAGAGTCTTTCTAGGCAACAAGGTGCTCAAATGTCCGTTATTCGTGTTCGGTTATCTATTTACTATCACTGTAAAAACAATGGCAAGGGTGCACACAAGCTGATCAGACAACGTATAATCATTCAAACCCGGACACCCAGTCCAACCTGGCCTGCTCCCTGTGCCGCTGCAGCGACATGGGGTAGCTGAGCGCGCGCGGCGTCACCACCTCTTCCGCGTCGAACGACATTAATAGATCGATGGCCAGCTCCTGCGGCGCGCCTTTGCCCAAGTACCGCAGGCACAGTTCGAAACGTTCGCTGCGACGGTGGTAATTTTGCGGTGTGGTTGCGATTGTTAGTCAATATAATATATATGGGTATGTGGACATTGTGAGGCTAACCAGACAACGTATATGTTGTTGTCCATGGGGCAGAGCATTTCTTCCAGATCGACCATACTGCGCTCCAGCACGATTTCGCCCGTGATTGATACTACTGGGTTTGTCCTGCAAGCAAATGTGTATTTTGTGATAAATTCTGGTAGAGCTCTATCGGAGGCCCGATTTCGCCAACTAAATACTGTTTTATAGTCAGCGTGAGGCTGATTTCCAAAGTAGTGCCAGAAAAATGTGTCAAAAAGCACCGGTCACCAGGGGGTACTCCCGGTCCCTGCAAAATGTAAAGTCAAGTGTCAAATGTCATGTAAAATGTCAATCGAAACAAAAAAAGACAAGATTTAATTACTGAAATTTTGACATTTTGCATGCAGAATTTTTTTATTACATTTTACATGACATCTGACACATGACAGGGCTTGGGACAGGCACCAGATATCCCACCCATAGGCAGCACGCACCTGAGTATGACCGCGTGGCTGCTCTTGTAAGCGCCGACGACCATGTCGGGATACTCGTTGCCGTCCACGTCGATCCCGGCGCTGATGGCGAAGCCGAACGTGTGCATGTCGCGGTCCACGTACTCTGCGTAGATCACCTGGCTGTGCTTCTCGCGCATGCCGCCCTCCATGCCGTGGTAGATGTAGATGGCGCCGCGCCTGTTGTCGCCGTCGTACGGCGCCCCCACCACGATGTCTGCAATGTGGCGTAGGGTTTATAGGGTTGGCCATATTATTTGGCTAGGATTTTTTTTCATGAAATCACAAATAGTTTTGATAGATAGTTGTGTAAGATGATAAAACGATAAATACCAATTTATATACCTAATGTAGCTTCCATTTCCATAGTCAGTTATAATGTCAATTGTGAAAATACCGTTTTCTAAATTTGTGTCATCCGCAAAACACTTTTTCCCAACACGTTAAAATTAATTTTTTATTCATAATTCAATCGCCCACCATTGTAATTATCTCCATTCAAATCGCCTGCAGCGGCGACAGTCTGCCCAAATCTGGACCACTGTTTGTTGCCGGTGACGGCGGCCATTTTGCTGAAGCTGTGGTCGGCGCCCTGGAAGTAGACGTACACCTTGCCGAGCTCGTATTTCTGCTTGCTGACGCCCTTCTCCTCCGTGTATTCCACGTAAAACGGCGCGCCCACTATGATGTCATCGAGCCTGTAAAGTTACTTTCGTATTTTCTAATGTTGTAAACAGAAAAGTTTGCTCATCCCGTCATTAGTTAGGTACCGTAAATCCTCGAATAAGTCCCCAGTGCAATTTTTTCCCAGGCATCGGACTATTTTTATTGGGAGTTATTCGAGGGGAAGGAAGAGTTATTTTCCGTCAGGATTTTTCATAAAATGCATCTTCAATTTATTGAAAAATGGAGTTAAATTAGTTTCATAAATCATAAGTTGGAATACAAATTGCATAAATAAAATCAATGCTGATGAGCAAAATAATGCATATTTTTACAGACTACATAAATATATAAAACATTTGTAAATATATGTGACATCTTCTTTATCCATCGAAGAGGTGGGGGTTATTCGAGGGGATGAGTTATCTCGTCCTTTTTCGAAATGGGGACATATTCGAGGATTTATGGTAAATATTGGGGCCGAAGGAAGCAACGTGTACTGTCACAATAATCAACGCATAAACAAACACACCTATCCCCATCAACATCAGTAGCCGCCAATCCATAGCCAAAATACGACCCATCCTGCTCCCCAGAAATATTCTTCAAACTCTTCAAGTCGTATCTGTACAGGGCGACGGCGCCGACGACGAACTTGTCCCTGGGCACGCTGACGGCCACGTCGTCGAAGCCGTCGCCGTCGAAGTCGCCCACGGCGGTGGCGTAGCCCATGTAGCGGTTGTCCATGTCTTGTTCCCCTTCGAAGGTCCATTTTGTGTCCGCTGTCCTGTGGAGAGGGGGGGAGTGGGTTGGCTTGGTCGAGTTTATTGTTGTTAGAAGTTATTTCCTAATTGTAGACTTGTTTTTCGGTGCTAACAGTCTAATTCTAATTAAGTTCTAATTCTAACAGTCGAGAAGTCGACAAAATGCGATTTTGAGTATATGTGTCAAAATGTACACCCTACCTGTGTCAAAAATGGGGTGTCCATAAAATGCCATTTGGACAGTGCAGAAATGTTTTGGGGAGGGAAATAGACTTGTCGACTTCTTGCACGCCAGAACATTTTCGAGAACGTCTATTATCAGTGGGAAGTGGACTTATCGACTGTTTGAAGTTGAAAACTGATCACACTGCAATGTGTGATGTTGGGTGCCGACCTTTCAGTATTGGTGACTGAGATGGCGCCCTGCCAGTACCAGGAGCCGGGCCCCGCCATGAACACCTTGTCGCCGTCACGGCTCACGCCAGCGCTGAAGCCGAACATGCCGTAGCCCAGTCGGTGCTGGCCCCAGAATCCTGAAACGTTTTTATTTATTGATTTCCATCCTTTGCAACCCATGGGCCCAAAATTTAATTGGAATTAAAGGCGGCCGACATGTGAAAAGCCCTTTACGTTCTCAACGGCACTGCGCACACTAGTATATCACAGAAATTTGGAAACTCAAAAGTCTGTTTTGAACACATTTGAGTTCCTCAGAATGAGGAGTCTGTCAACTATAATGGTGACGGTGATCAAAAATCATTCATTCTCAAATCCGATCAAAACAGATTTTTGAGTTCCCAAATTTCAGTGGCGTGCTAGTGTGCGTGGCCACATTGAATCTAGCCCCACAGTACCCTTCCCCACCCCAAAACACTCACTATCATCCCTTCCCGGGGTCAACATCTCCACATTGTTGAAGTTATTTGTAGCCAGGTAGCAATAGCCAGTGGGTCCATTTCTATCGTCCCTGGTGTAGTAGTAGATATATCTGGGCGCGCAGGCGACCACCGTGGTGCCGTCGCTGCTGGCCGCCAGCGTGGCGCCCAGCCATTGGTTCGCTTTCGACTCCAATTCCACCTGCTCGGAGCCGTTCAAGCCCCGCGCGTTGCCTGGCATTGGGGTGGGGTTGTGCGGTTTTATTGGGGGGGGGGATTTCGAGATGTGCTGGATTACTACTATCACTGCGCCGTGGTTTTTTGGTGGAAAAATGCACCGTGAAAAATGCACAAAACTTGTACCGTATATCCTCGAAATACCCCCAGGGGGTTTATTTTTTCAGAGTGAGAATTTTGAGGGGGGTAATTCGAGGAAATACGGTAAATACATTATTATACATACATTTACACTTATTTACATATACATTTACATATGGAATTAACACGATAATTTTTTAAATCTTTACTACTGACGAGACGTTTCATGACTTCCACAAATACGGTGAAATGACACACACACTGGACAAAACCATTTCACAAGTCTTCAAACACAAAACAACATCAAAAAGCTTCGCTATGGGAAACGTACTGGTTGCATTGTTTATAAGCTCATTGTGGATTCGCTCTGTGGTGTAAAGGACGTAAGGGGGTCTTTTGTTAGCTTGGGTTGCAGTTGTGAGATATTGCTAAATGCAAACCTAAATAAATCACCATGCAGTGCAAGTGAAATTGCGGGAGATAGAAAGAATGCAGTAGTTGAGTAGAAGAAAACATGTTGACATTGGACTTTGGGGTGGAAATAAAAAACCTTAGGTGAATGTTAAGATCAGGCCAAATAGGTGTGTAAATATTTAGTAGCTGATTGAACTTACTGCAAAGTAAGTTCTATCAACTGTTACAGGTAAGTAGGTATTCGGACTAAATGTCATTGCAAACAACGGTGAAATGCGGCCAAAATATGTATTATGGGCCAAAAAATGCATCATCTATGAAAGCAGTCCGCCTAGACCACAATCAAAAGCTGGCAACACGCCGCTGCGCTAGCGGCAGTGCAGCTGCAAACTCACCCAGTCGCTCGAAAACATCAACACTCTGGCAGCGCGGCGCGTCCGTGGCGCAGCGGTAGACCCGGCCGCCCTTTCTGATGTCGCGCTGCACGGGGCTCTGGTCGCGCGGCGCGCCCACCAGCGCCCACACCTCGCTGTCCGGCCGGTTCCCATCTCTGAAAATGACCGTGTTGTGAAAATCTCTGAAAATGACCGTGAAACTCTGAAAGTTGTTGTTGAAATTGGGTCTGATTATAACCCCGGTCTCCCCCGAAATACCCTCGCCCTTGAAATACCCCCGCCCTCGAAATACCCCCCCCCCCCAAATTGAGTATAAAGAGAACGTAAATGACAAAAGCTGCAGTTTGTGATCCAGGCAATGCAGAACACGCGTTAAAAACAATGACTTTGTTACTTTAGAACCTGGTTTACACCAATTACATAGGTACTTATATTAAGTCAATAGACGCCAGGCTATTTCAAGGAAATACGGTATAAATAAACGGTATGTATTTACCTGTAAAGTTGTACCGAAAAGCCGAACCACGACTCCGCACCGGTCCGGTGAACTATTCTAGTTGGCAGGTCGACATTGAAGCATTCAGCTAGGCAACAGTACAGTGAAACGTAGATTGTAACTATAAGTGATAACTGTAGTTCCATGATTGAAATTGATTAGCTGCCACCGGCAGTAGGTTTAGCTGCTATAGAGGTTTCTGTTCCTCGTTATGGTTTTATAAGCGCATGTCGGCGTACTGGCGATAATTTTAATTGCGTGGCAGTTGCGAAATTGAAATTGCGATATGGATGGCTGGATGCTAGTCGGTAGATTCCTGAAATTGATAATAATCGGGAGGTGTTTGCAGAGTCGATAGAGCGATCACAACGTTGGCGCTGTGCACAGTAGTTTACCACGGATCGAGTCAACTGAGAAAATGCGTTAGGCAACTGGAACAATTATTGTCCGTCTTTTTTACACTCATTTAGTTGTCGGAGGGCAACATTTTTGGCATTATCGTGAACTCGAAGTTTACACTAAGAAAGGCTGATTAACGTGAAAGCCATTTTCGAGTTGACCGCCGGAAAACAGTCAACTCCGCAACCACAATTAAGCGAGTCAATCAGTTATAGGCCAGCTCATAATCAAATCATAACTGCGACGAGCATATTAAAAGTAATGGCATGTGACGATCGCAGGTGGTTTACTTGTCATGCATGAGAATTGTACATTTACTACTGCCGTGAAAACAGACAAAATTGGGAGTAATACACATTGGTTTCTGGAGAACGTAACCGTGTTCAAAATGGATTTTTATGATATCATTAAGACTGAATTCCGAGAATACCTCGTAAAAGAACAATACAGTGCCAAAAAAACAACAATTTGTATTTTACAGCCTTTCATAATTCAATTCTCTGCTACTAAATCAACATTTATCTATTTCACAGTCGGGGTCATTCGTAGACTTTTTGAACAGACAGACACATTGCACTTTACTGTTTGGACCCATTTATCATGCAGCCGCGCATGTTTCCGCATGGCGCCGCCCGCAATAATGATGCAAATCAGTTTGCCACATTTTGCCTCCATTAACCTGCCCGTGTCTATTTTGTTGAGCGCGTAAATGGAATCACAATGAACCTGTGCTACATGTTCGCGAAATATTTCAACACGTGCTTCCTGTTCTACATTAGCGAATTTGTGCATTTTCGAACGAATTAACCGGGGGAACTGTGCGGTTTTGCATGGACAAAATGCGCGGAATTTGTTCAGCGTGTTTCGGGTGAAGTGGGGAGTATTTGATGCGGTGCACATGTATTTACTTTCGCTGGAATTTTACTTGGGTCACTTTTCTCTGTCACATTTCAGCACCTGACCCAGACAATGAGAAATGTGCCATGATTTACCTAAGTGATCAACATAAATAGCGGGTTAGACACACTGTGGTCGAGATGGCCAATTCAAAGTGGTTATGGGCATGATAAATATATCTACCTATGTTATCGAGAAAATATTTACACCCGAAACACAGAAACTTATTTCTATGTTTCGATGTTGCACGAGATTCGTCCACATAAAATACCAAGGTTTTTTAACATCAGCTTTTTATAAGAAACAAAAGTTTTGTTTTCGAGAGAAGGACTCAATTTTAGACAAAAGAAAAACGAAAAAAAGAACGCAGTGTAATGAAATTTTCCAAAACTCAAGTCACTGAAAAATTTCTAACATATTATAATAACTTTTGTTATACACATTTCGGTGGCCACTTCTTGGCAACACGAACAACGCTACTTGGATTATATAAATAGAAATGTCAACCCAATGACAGGAAGTGTGAAATAAATATAAATAACACCTTCCACATCCGCCAGGCCAGACTTCTGTAACACAGGGAATCGCTGATGTCCGAGGGAGCACGGTTTTATTCTCGTTCGCAGAATGTTCACGTAAATATGATTTCGCGGCATCCTAATTTAGATATCTGAATCACCGATAAATGGAAAAAGTGTGCCGGAGATGCAATTTTTTTTCGCAAAAATGCATTTGCGACATGTATGTAAATCAAACGCAAATATTGTGGGGAATTGAACCGACTGGCAAATACATCCAATACGTATTTACAAGTACAATACATGTGTGTTTTACAGCGGGATAGATTTCAATGGCAGAATTTGAAATGCATTTGACAGGTGAACTCAAACCTCGATTTCTAAGTGGATCGCTGCGTCGAATAAAAAAAATAATCTGCATAATGCTGTTTGGCGCTGTGCAAACATAACTATCGCAATTCAACACCGAAATAATGCTAAATAAGCTTACACTGCAGTTGGCAGACCTCCAAACAATCTTTCAACCACAAAAAATATCAACAATACCCAACTTTTCGATGATCGAACAATCAAAAGCGCAGCACAATACCAGTGCACAGAATGAATGGTGTGAACACCTTTAATTTATTCAAACAGTGCCAATGAAATCCGCAGTCAATCAACGGTGGCGCACAAAGAGTTAGTTGGCTTGACTAGTGATGTAAAACCGCCATGGCGCTGACATCTGGCGCCAGCGCCAAAAAGATGCCTTTATGGCGCTTAGCGCCACGTCGCTGCGGCGCCATTGGCGGATTCGGCGCTTGGCGCCAATGTCTTGACGCTTTTTACATCACTAATCGTGAGTAGCGTGTCAAAAATCTCTGGCAGATTTATATATTTTTCATAGAGAATATAAAAAAAATTTATTAAAAAAAATACTTTCTCGGCATTTTTTCTGATAGATTTCATTTTATTGTATTTTTTGAACGATTTTCTGAGATTATATGTAATCATATTTTCTGAAAAACACCCATTTTTGGTACGCTAGTCGTGAGTGTGGGCGGGGAGACCCGGGACCCAGTCATCCCGTGGCCAAACAACGGTGTCGCAAAACAACTGTCGTTCGAAATATATTGTCAGTTTTGTCTTAAGACAAACGTGAATATAGAATCTTAGTTTTAGTTGTAGCTTGCAGCACAGGTTAGACTGAATTCATAAAAATGCGAATAAATGCCAAATATTTACTAGGAAAAAAGAAATCGTACAAAACTGAGTCTATTAATTTTTTAAGTGCCGTGATTGAAAAAAAATTGGCGTAATTGCGCGACGCTGGAACTATCAAAACAATAAACTTTGAAAATCGTATTTTAAGTGTACTATGCATGTATTGATAAAATTTGCATGCATGCGTATGAAGTTGTGCGCAGGTGAATTGGGCGTGTAAGTTCGAGCGTGAAATTGCCTCCATAAAATTGATTCATGACAGTTTCAGACATTTCACGGTAAAAGAACTCACGGAGTTCACAGTTCTTTTCCATGCACACGGTAAAAACGACGTGTTAAAGTGTACAAAAAGTACTACGCCATCTTCCAAAGAAACACATTACATTAAATATTCATCAATATGCATTATTTCACGCTACACGATCATAAAAACGTTCACAAATATCCACGGAAGACATTGAACAGTCAAATTTCCATGGATACTCCGTTGGAGGACATATTCGCCGCCGGGGGCTGAGCGGCGCGGCGACAAGCCGTCAAATCCATGTAAATGATCGATCACGCGGCACGGCGGCCGGTTCCACTTGGACGACTGTTTTTGCCTCCATGCAAAATTATCTGCGGCTGCGCTCGTGGCGTCCAGCTGTGCACTATGCAGAGCACACGCTCGCTATGACTACCATGCGAATTAGCACACTGCTCAGGTATAGACGTTGGAACGAGACTGTTTTTAAATGCGAAAATGGTACTTCAAAGGAGTTTGAGACAAATTTGATAGATCATTTTTATAAAAAATACTATAGGGAAAGGAATTTTATTCTGAGAATAATACGGGACCCTATGTATTTACTTCGCAAATCGCGTTTTGAGTACTGCATTTCAGCAAAAATAGCCGAGCGAAAACATAAATAGACCCAGACACACTTTGCGGCTGGTTGGGACATTTCCAAATGCTGTCGCACACGCCACTGCGAACTTTTCTATTCAGTTGAAAAAAATTCCACCTCAAACAACAAGGAATCTGCGGTAAATATTTATAAAATATCTAATTTCGTCAAATACTGCGGAAGTCTGCTGGGAATACCGAAACATTTCCATAGGAATATAAATAAGTATACTCAGCAGACAGCACAGTATGAAAACCTACCATAATTCTATGAATAAAATTTTGCGATTAATTTCGCAATTAATTATTTCATATTAAAAACGAAATATTATGATGAAAAAATGTAAAAGTTTTGGCTCATTATTCAGATGGGTTATGGTAGGTTTTCATACTAAGTGTGATGTCCGTCGCGTATACCTAAATAAATATACCTGATGTCGTACTGGAAATTGTCCTCTTCATAGGAAAGTATCTAGGTGTCCAAATATTTAAGGAACGGACCTGCTCCAAATAAATACATAAATATGTAAGCATGGGCGATCCATGCACTCCAGGGGACAAATTCAATTAGAAGGTAAGGTGCCTGTAAGGTGTCCTCTATAAGCATTACGAGCGCCTGACGTACAAATTGAGACTGGGACCAGGATCCACACATGGTTCGCGTGTCTCTGAAGCAAAAAAGCGACAACATTGGTTCCAGCCGCACTGGTGAACGTAGCGGGAGGAAAATGCTGTCCGAAGCGAAGGGTACCATGGGAATGCCCTCCCTTCATCCATGAAGATTATTTTGACGGCGGGAAGCTGTCAGCGAGCGGAAACGCCGCGGCGGCTCTTGGGAACATTGGACGGGTTTGAGTGTCACTTGTTTAGGGGGATACAACCAATTCTTTGCGACCCACAACCGATGCAGCGCACTACATTCACACTCGTTCCTATTTTTCTTTTATCATGCGCCAAAAACGACCCATCCGCATTTCAGAAAGAGCGCAGCACATGCAATGCGTGTGCTGCTGGTGCAAAGGAGATGTGCTTGAGTATTTTTTACACTACAAGAACACCGTATGTCTGGATTCCATCTAAAATCGGAAATTGTGTATTAGCGATGTAAATACCTGCTAAAGTGGTGTATAATACTTAATTCGATGAAATATAATTCGGCGTAAAATTCGATGAAACTATCGCAGGTGTAACTGAAACACTATGCACAGTTCTTCCAGAGCTACAGTGAGCTACAGTGAGATAGATCACAGTGAGCTACATAGAGCGGCCAAAACAAAACGGAACGCGCATCGAACGCGGCAGCTTAGCGCAACTGCCGCCGCTGCAAGCGAAATAAAACTGGTCGAGCGGAATTGCGGGCTTTTGCAGACGCTTTTTGCGCCGGCCGTGTTCCCTCGATTTTATGAGCGCCAAGTGGCAACACCTTGCGAAGGGCGCAGCGACAAGCTCGCAGCATGTGCCATCTGCCTCCGGTGCGGTCCCGCCTATGAAAGTGCACTGCGCGACCGCATTCGGTACCTACACTTTGAGTTCGGTCGAGCTGCACCTGGATGCAGGCTGCCATCGAAATGGCTTACTTTCGTCCGTCTTTGGAAAAAGTGCGCACAGCGGTATTTTACCGGTGTTCGCAATTGATTTGCAGGAGAGTCTATGTTCATTGCAATACGGTTTATAATGCGCACAATAACCCATAACTGGCTACAAAGTAGTTATGTAAAATTAATTTTCATCCCGATCTGCCATCAAGCGATCGCCTGGGCTGGGCCCATCGAGGTAATTTCATGCTTTTGCTCAGTGAAGTAGAAGCTAACACGCAATTTATGGTTGGTAGGTAGAAAATGGTCTTTTTGCTGATTATTTCATGCGTCGACAGACCATAAAATTGATACTGAATTCGGTAAATAAAACAACACTACGCTTGAAACTGGGGCGGTTGTCTTTCATTAATTGGTAAGGTGAAACGGGGACATATTTACGTATACTCAGCGGGTCGCAAAGTATGTGACAGAATACCGCCATAATTTAATGAATAAAATCTTGTGATAAATTTCGTAATTAATTATTGCATAGTAAAAAAAATATTATGATGAAAAACTGTATGATTATTTGGTTCATCATTCAGATGGGTTATGGTAGGTTTCCATACTAAGCGTGATGTCCGCCGAGTATAATATCAAGCTTTTGCTCCATTTAACGCTATGTAAACATGTAAAATTATAGCATGGTTTTTCATGATAAAATATGTATCAGACACCAATAGTTGAGGCGTTTAATTCTAAAAGTCGACAAGTCCACAAAATGCGATTTTGAGTAAATCGCATTTTAAGTTTCAAACCCAATTCCAGGCCCTAGGTGCGTGTCCAATTTGGCTCTCTCATGCTTTCCATTAAGTTCCATATGTTGACAATAAAGTGTCAAATTTTGAGCCCCTAATCTCAACCTATATGTGAAAAATGGGGTGTCCATAAAATTCCATTCGGTCAGAGCAAAACTGTTTTGGGGATGGAAATGGACTTGTCGCCTTCTTGCACGCGAGAACATTTTTGTTCCCGCCCGCGTTGGGCCTGCCTTATGGGAAATTTATGCACTTGTCGACTTTTAGAAATCGGTGCCCATAGTGGACTTATAACATTTCTAGCGTTTTTTTCCCATAAAAGAGGATGCGGAGGATGGACTTGTCGACTTTTAGCCTAAAACTAAGTGGACTTGTCGACTTCTTGCCCAATTTTTTTGCATTTTTCCCAAAAAATGTCAAATTTGGCACTATGCCATATGGGCATGTGAGGTCAAAAAATTTATGGAAAATGATGAAAAATGTGCGGAAATAGCCCCAGATGACGTTTCCGGGCCTAACTCGAAATTTTCCTATTTTGGACTTGTCGACTTTTAGAATTGGACGCCTCAGTTTGTTTCATCGCTAACAACGTAAATGCATCATTAAAATAACCACCTCAGCGCATATGTGAAGGAAGCTCAGATAAAACAAAGCCGTAGAAGTACAAGTGTATAACCAAAGCCACAGTGATCAGCTGCGCGACGGGCGCGCCGCACTACAAACTTGACAGTGATAAAGCGTGTCGGCGGCTGTAAACAATGACCTTCCACTCTATGAGCAGCAATAAAAGGGGCAATGAAATAGCCGCGGGGATACTATATGTATCCTGATCCAAGGGAAAGTATGATGCGACATTGTATATCGCGCAGCCGCTTCACATGGCGGCGGCTTAAAATAGGCAACATGTGGTATTTGCGCTTTCGCATGCCTTCTGTGGCTCGGTATTTACTATCAGTAGTACGACAGACTAACGCGATGGGGTAATGAACTTTAAGACCGTGGAAAACACTATGCAAATGCGGGCGGATTAAGTGCCATAGCTAACGATGTCAAGAACCCAGCTAAAACACGAAATTATCAATTCACATGTCATATTTACTTACCGTATTTCCTCGAAATACCCCCAGGGGGGTCATTTTTTCAGAGTGGAAATTTTGAGGGGGTATTTCGAGGGGGGGCTTATCCGAGGGGGGTTTATTATTCCGCCAGAAATTTTCGGGAATTTACCTAGTAGTAAACAATACTTCGAAAAATGCCCAAAACCGGTAATGAATGGGTTATATTTGATGAAAGAGGATATATTTAGGTATTAGGTTGTCAACTAAGTAACCTTAATTTTTTGCGTATGTGTGATCGCAAAAAATTAATGTTACTTAGTTGACAACCTAATATAATAACGTACATTCTCTACTTTCACTACGTATATGTGTAGCTGCGGTGCAAACCGGCAGCAATAAATACATCATGTACATTGCATACATGATGTACATCATTTCAGAAGGGGGTATTTCGAGGGGGTGTTTATTTTTTCCCCAGCTCAAAAACACCTGGGGGTATTTCGTGGGGGGGTAATTCAAGGGGGGTATTTCGAGGAAATACGGTAGTTCAACGTGCATAATACGGACTTGATTCTCTTTCTAGGAAAAGCTATTTAGCGCGATGACTGAAATTTTTGTAAAGACGACGTCTTTTGATGATAAGAACAGTGTTTTTACACTTCTGTGCTTCAGTGGAAACACAACCAAGAGAACGCAGAAAGTCATTTCGTGTTCTCAAAAAACTTTGACATCATTGTCTATCAACGTTCAGCGCGGCGCCGTAGCGCCATTTTATCACTAGCGCTGACATGATCAGCTGACGCCAGCTGGGTTCAGCTGATTATGCTGCTCAAAATACATTTTATGCACATACCTAAATTCGTATATTCAGTAAATATCATACTTCCAAAAATTTATGAATATTTAACCTTTAAATCATGTAAATAAGGATTAGTTGCGCTGAAAAAAGTAGAGATTACTGTGCGTAAATGCGGAGAAACAAATAGCGAAAACATGTTGTGGCTACAAAACCTTTCGCTGCCGTATTACACTAGTTTCTGACACGTCACATGGCTGGAACAAATCGTTTAGGTGTTATAAAGCATTATCATTGTAAATACTTTTACAAATGCAAACACATTCAACAATGAGAATGGGCAACGGTGTCATATTGCGTGCATGTGAATGGCACGGCTTTGAGTAAAAGTTTATTATTAGCTATGCATGGGCTCTGTCCCCCATCACTTGGCCACAGGAGTACAATAAGCCACAAGGTTTTATGAAATTGCGCTACACAATATTGTTGAAAGCTAGGTAGATATATTTACAATTTAACCCGCAGAATGGAAGACAATTAAGCTGGAAATACCTATTTACCTAAGTGTAGATTTATTCAAATAAATATACAAACCACCCTTCAATACAAGTAAAATGGCTATGTCTGCGTAAGTCCGCTCGTTATTTCGCATCAGCACAACACCGCAACCATGCTTTAGGCATTTCGAAACTTTTCCTACGTTGAAGTCTAAAGTTACGGCACTTATCCCATGGGAAACGTAAACGTCTCGTGAAAAAGCCGCCCATGGAAAGGCGGCGCGCGTGCAACCGTCAAAACACAACACAAAAGAGTGGGGAAATGCATGGATGCACGTTTTACGCATGTTTCAGACTTCAGGAACCGGAAAGATTCCAAATTTGGCTAAGACGCCCTTGGTGCTTTATGTTTCGTGCATTTTATGCATATTATATGGGTGGTGAATTGTGGGGCAGAAAAATTGCTTGGACTACCGCTGAGTGGAATGAAAACTTTTAAAAATGCCGTTTTTAGCGCGTAGCGTTCCAATTCGCATTGCACTGCACATTGCCGTGTTCGTGGATTGGTTTTCTTGGTGAAAACATTTTCAGCATCGGCAGAAAACCACCAGTGAGCTCTTGATATGCCGCTGCTAAAAAAACTGCCACAAACGGTTGCTAATATTGCTTGCGCATGCGCTGGGCATAGAGTAAATGGTATCGATCTCACAATGACTTAATCGATCTAAATTATATTCAACCGCAGACGTAAAATTATTTGTATGTACCTATACTCCGGTTACTTTACACCCTGCACGCGTGGTTCCCGCTGGAAGTGTGCCAACGATGGTTAACGCGTCCGAGTTTCAAAAAAGATGACAAAATTGATTGTTGTTATAATGTTTTTCATTAACATATTCACATCGATGAATTTTTTTCATATTTTTACGGAAATCGCATGATTTAATAATCACTGGCACGCTTCCAACACGAGACATAAATCAGTGCGAGGGTAGAGTATCACGTACGCCGAGTATAACAGAGAAAACACTTTCCTTTAAACGGAGACATTATCGCGGAAATACATATTTTCAACAGAACAACTTATTGGAAACCTGAAATTGGAAACATGGAAACTTATGAGATTCTGAATGGAAAAAATAATAATAATTGATTAGCCGGCAAAACTACAACTGCGGACAAATTTGTGTATATTATATCTAGGTATACTTTTAACAAGCATCAATACGTCGGCCTCAACGAGCAGACCGCTTTACTTCAGAGCTAACCGCCAGAGCCACAACAGATGCTGCGCGAGGCAAAAACCTTCGCCCCAACGTTTAGTAGGTAGGCCCTCCATATAGCCGTCGCCCGAGGTTCCCCCCACATGGCCCCGCGTCCGCGGCAGCGCCGCCCGCTTCTGTTGCACTGTCGTCGCTGCACACCGGCCGGTGTGTGAAATCGATTGTGAAAATGGGCCGCGCGCGCGTCGTCAGGAGAAGTGCGGCAGCTGCGCCAGACGCTCGTTTGAGGCTGTAGCAGCCTCAATGGCGCACTCATTTGTTTGTGGATGTGTTTTCTAGGGTAAGGAAATGAGGCCAGACCACTTTACATTCTAGCCACTTTACATTCTGTCCAAAAGCTCTAGTTTACATCCCACACTGCTTCACTTTACATTCTATAGTGCCTTAGTTTACATTCTGTGGAGAAATCTGACATCCCCTACTTTCTGCACACTTTACATTCCACCACAGTGCTATACTTCACATCCCATAGTCTACTGCAGATATTGTAACTTAATATGCTATGCTTTACATGGTGTACTGTGACCTCCACATCTGTTATGCAATTAGTGTATAGTTTTTGAACTTTTGATGTGTAAGTGTGAATGACATGTAGGTGACACTTGAAATGTGCTTTTTTTATTCATTTGTGCTACAGATTGTAT
This sequence comes from Sphaerolaimus hirsutus, assembly GCA_964036195.1. Taxonomy (NCBI): domain Eukaryota; kingdom Metazoa; phylum Nematoda; class Chromadorea; order Monhysterida; family Sphaerolaimidae; genus Sphaerolaimus; species Sphaerolaimus hirsutus. The sequence goes on along the minus strand of OZ038450.1, from coordinate 9,202,959 downwards.
TTACATAAATATTTGTAAAAATTATTTTGATTTTAAGTGTTTTTTTTCTCAAGTCACTTCACAAATATTTTTTTGAAAATAGTTTTAGAATATTCAAATTAAAATTTTAAAATTTCAAATCTTCCTGATTACTCAAATTGATTATTAAAGTTTTTAAATTTTCATCACTTTTAAACTTGAATTTAAAACAAAAATAAGCAAAATAAAACATTGTGAAAGTTTTTGAATTTATAAATTTCGATTTGATTTGATTCTGAGTTTTCAATTTTTTTATTTTTGTATATTTCTGATTACATTTCTGAAAATTTTAAATTTTGAAAATTTTAAAACTCGTGAAATTTTTAAATTTTAGAATGTTTAGTCATTTTGAAGTTTATAAATTTTTATTTCACAACAAAAAACATATATCAAAAAACTCTATATATTTAAAATGCCTATAAAATGCAAAACACAATAAAAAAACATCAAATTCAAATGGAGTATCAGAAGAAAATTCAAAATTCAAAATATTCAAAATTCAGAACTAATTACTGTACTCTATGGACACTCTATTGTTTACCTCTAAATATTACATGACCCCTGAATTGTTTTGTAAATGCCAACACAAAAGTGGTGTTTGTATAATATGTCAAATGATTTGATGCACAGCTGTTTCCTGTTGCTATCTTATGGGATGTGTGCACAATAAAGGATTAGTGTCGCCTGTTGTAATCACTTTTTTGATGGAATGTAAAGTGAAGCTTTTCAGTGGAATGAAAAGTGTGCAAAAAGTACAGGATGTGACATTTTATTGTAGGATGTAAACTGGAGCGGTGAACACAGTACTGTGGAATGTAAACTGTGCAAATACAGAGAATGTAAAGTGACTAGAATGTGAAGTGATGCACCCTCTAAGGAAATGGGAAAGCTAGTTGAGGACGAAAAAAACTAATGAAAATGAAATCGAATTGTGGTGGTTTTGCGCTTTGTTTTTCGAATCTAAATTGAAAACAGAGCTCAGCTAGTCATCTGGCACGAAGCTGGATCACTTATCAGCATTTGTTATCGAAAGACAAAGCCAATTCTGTAGCGGAAATCACGCGTGCAGAAACCAATAAACAAGGCATAAATTAGCCCAATGATCTCGCCGCACGCATATTGTCGTGTCTAGTAATACTGCGACATAAATCAGCGTGCCAATAAAGGACTGACTAAACACACTTGTCAAATCAGTGTTAAAAATACTTACGCAGCATAGAAGGGCGATTATCGAAACACGAAATTTATTGCAAAATAAACACAGGGCCATTAAACAAATCGAAGCTTCAACTGTCGCCTCGACGGCACATCGGCGGTCGCACGGCGGAAATGTCACCCGCAGGCAGCTATATCAACGGGATCCTATTTGCGGGGGCTTCGCACAATGCGTCGAGCCACGCGGCCGCAGTCGCGCCGCTCTAGTGGCCGTTCGCGCGGCAGAGCGCCGATCGTTTGTGCATTTCTAATGAGCTGCGCGGCGCGAATGCGACTGGTGCCTGCTAAATTCAGGCCGAGATGCCTAGCCGAGGCCCGAATTGAAGAACATCCCGTTGAATATGAAATTGAGTCAATTCAGCGGCGCAGCGCTGTCGTGCCCAATTGACGCCCAGATTAAAACACGGTGATATATCATGCATGGTTCTCGCGCCGCCCACAGCAGCGACGATGCTTGGCTAACTGCCTGAAACTGCCGAAATAATAAAATTCCCAGCCAGAGGTATTTATTTGGGTGTGTGCGTGAGAGCCACGCAATCCATCAGTTTTCAAAAGAAGCAGTCTTCAGAAATCGCTCAAAAGGCGATCAGACCCAGCTATCTCCATGAAATTCCTCTGATGTGAATGGCTACTCAACCCCAGTTCACACAAATAAGCGCTTATCGAATTCACGCTTTACTGCAGCGAAGATGCAACCGAACAGACTGCACAATCAAGCAAAGTTGCCGTTGACAATCGAATTTCACGCGAGCCGAACGCCCGAAATTAGCTGAGTCGATTTTCACCGCGCAGTTGCATGAATAATGCGGCGGCGGCAAGTAAACACAGTTTCCTAATGACCACTAAAGTGCGGCCCAGTGCTCAGTTCACTCATGCGATGTCAAAGCAAATAATGATCGAAATAGCGTTATAGTGGCTAGCGTGGATGCCAGCCGACAAATTTGAGTAGTGAAGCTTGTTGTATGACAGACCACGAACGCATGATCAAAGGGAGGATGGCAATTTTACGCACTTGTTCCTGTCAATGTAGCTTGGGCTCGGTTACTAGTCATCAAACGCATCGGGGAAGTAACTCTTGTGTGTGGACATTTTGTAGGCAGAAACGATTGAGGAAAGGTTTGGAATGGCTTATGGTCAGGTGAAAGCGCCCAATTGAAATCGGAATTAGCGGAAACGCGACAATGGACAATTATTTGAATTGACATTGACAAATCGAGCTTGACGGAAGACAATTACCTATTTATGTTTGTGTACCTGCGTTAGCGAGTCGTTCAGAACGGCAGTTAAATGTGCGCGAATGAAATTGCTCACTTTGCTTAACACGCGAAAAAAGCTTTTCGCGGCCAAAAAATGACTTGACTAAAAATACAATGTGAGATTGAAATCGACAGTCCAGTTCATTTTTACAAAAGGCAAGCAATGTTGTATAGCTAATTGAACAATACACTCAGCGAGAACACGGTGCGTTCAGCTTTTTTTTACAATCAAAAGCTAATAAATGTAGTAGTTGATTGAACTTACTACAATTTTAGTATTTACTCAATTTTAGTTCAATCAACTACTATACTCGGTGTACATGATACTCTGCCGTCGCACTGATTTATGTCTCGTGTTGGAAGCGTGCCAATGATTGTTAAATCATGCGATTTCCGTAAATAGATAGAAAAAAATTCATCGATGTGAATATGTTAATGAATAACATTATAACAACAATCAATTTTTTCATGTTTTTATGAAACTCGCACGCGCTAACCATCATTGGTACACTTCCAGCGGGAACCACGCGTGCAGGGTGTAAAGTAACCGGAGTATAACAAAGAAACAAAAAAATCGTCAATCACTATTTTTAGTATCAGGGGCCAGATTTAATTCTCCCTACAGATTGGTAGGGTAGGGCGTACGCCCGATAGATTTTTTAAAGTTCAGCCGCATCGACGCACATGCACCGAGAGCAAGGCGGTTTGTAAAATATACGAAACCATCCCTTAAGGTCGCCGGTATTGCAATAGGACGTATATCACTTCGATTTTGGCACGGAAATCATGATTTCGTCATTTCTTGGCCGTCGGCCAATTCGTTTTTTATTTTATTTTGTCGGGCGGGTTACTCGCATAAGTCGCGCTTTGTGTAGTCAGGTGGTCACTTTTTTAGTGTTCACTGTCTGCAACCGAAACCATGAGGGCAGCGACAAGGAAGAAATGCATGCACGAGCGTACAAAAGCGCGACTTATGCGAGTAACCCGCCCGACAAAATAAAATAAAAAGCGAATTGGCAGACGGCCAAGAAATGACGAAATCGTCATATTGCAATATCGGCGACCTTAAGGGATGGTTTCGTATACTTTACAAACCGCCTTGCTCTCGGTGCATGTGCGTCGATGCGGCTGAACTTTAAAAAATCTATCGGGCGTACGCCCTACCCTACAAATCTGTAGGGAGAATAAAATCTGGCCCCAGGTGTGTATGAAATGGACAATAGTCATAAATATTTTTACATGTGCGAAAGTCTGTAGTTGTAAGTGTTCAAGCATGATAAAAAATAAGTAGGCACGGAAACAATCTTCGAGACCGGGATTGCAGAATGTGACGCTGTGTAAATTTAAAAAAATCGTGACAAAAAGAAGAAAATATGCATGCGGTGCTAAAGTAAAATTAATACCTACCTGGTTACAAAGTACATAATAATCTTGTATCCCGAATCATAAATAAAATCGAACTTCACTGACCAGTAAAATTTAACACAAAAGGGAGTAAATAGGAAAAATAGCAGTATGCAAACCGTTTGTCTAGGAAATGGCCATATGAAAAACTTTAGATAAAACGGTCCACGCCAATACATATAAATAATTGCAACAATTCAAGCGTCAAAATATCGTACATGTAGATACAATGAAAGCCAATAGAATGGCGCTGGTTAAGCCATCTAAATATCGACACTCATAATCATAATACAAGTACTAAAGCAATTAAGCAGAATAATAAATACCTAGTACGCATTTCCTAACTTCGGGAAACCTAGGTAATATAATTTAATGCCGGGACTGGCTGGTATGAAACTATTTAATTATCAGGTTTCAAATGTATAATAATCCATGACCACAAATGGAGTCCGAACCGCGCTTCAAAACTAATTGGTAACGATGAAAATGATGTCACTCTAGACGTAAAATTCAAAAGTCTAAATCAAGAGAAGCCTGTGGCCCAATAAGACAATCCATGAGACAATGGGTATTCAAACTGTGATAATCACAAACAAATAAAAGTAAACATCTTCAACATATTGCAACCAGGGGCCAGTCCCGCAAGTTGAAAAATAAAGCGTCAAAAGCCAAGAGACAAGTAAAACGACAAATGATAAGTCAAGAGTAAAAGTCGATGATAATTTCACATTTTTATTATTTTTATCAAATCTTCTTACATTTTCCATTTGCCTCGTGACTCTTAACTTTACTCTACACTTTAGTGTAACTTTTAACTAGTCATTCCCTATTTTACCTGACTCGCGACGTCACTCTTGACTTTTCACTTGTCATTTGACTTCACTCTTAAGTTATCATTTGACATTTAACTTGTCAACTTGCAGGACCGTCACCAAAACGACCTCAAAAGTCACCCCGATGCAACACGTTGTATCTCTATCTCTATCTCTCCCTGTGCACGTCTGTGGGCAGGCAGCGTCTGCCGGCGAGCGAGGCGCGCGACCGGTTGCCGCCCACCACAGACGAGCCGTTTGGCGCGCCGTTGGCAGTCTGCCCGCCGCCGCCCTCGAACACCACGTAGGGCTCCTCGCGCAGCGCTGCGGGCAGGTAGGGAGATTGGTCATGGCTGTTGGGGAGTAAAGATGGCAAATATTTTGGAAAATTTAACCTTTCGTGTTTTTTAAAAATGAATTTTTAAATGTTCGAATTTTTTACAAAAATAGTTTTCTACCAAAATTACGGAAAACTTTTTGAAAACGTTTTTTAATTTCGAAATTCTAGAAAAAAGAAGATTTTTATGTATTTTTTCTAGTGGTGAAAAAATAATAATAAAAAAATTCAAAAATAGAAAACGTCTCCATATTTTTGTTTGCCATCGCAATTGAACACCGCGTACGGCCACAAAGCACATGTGGGGAGATCAGAAAAGGCTGTAACGCACAGGAAATGATGTCGTCGAGTGCGCCGTGGCCGAGCTCGTCGCGGCTGCGCACGGTCAGTCTGCCAGTGGAGCGCTCGTTGGACGTGCTGCGGCCGCCGCGCGCGCGCGCCTGGCTACTCTCTGAAAAGCACAAAAAAAACGTTTTCACTAATTACACTGGTGTATTCTACCATATTCAACCGACTGAAAACAGCGTTGAGTTTGGCCTCTAGCTCGGAATCGGCGTCGCCGTTGGGACTGTGCAAGTTTGGCTTGTTGGGCGACGCGCCGCCCTGCCGCTGCTGCCGCGCGGCGCGCGCCGCTTTGCGTTCCTGCTCCACGCGCTCGCGCTGCGTTGGCACAAGGGTGGGGTAATGGAAAGTGTGTGTTGGAAGGAGTGTGGATATGGATAGCTGTCTGCTTTATACGACTGTTGTACGGTGAATACTGTGTTGTTTTTGTATTAGCATTGAAAAATGGGCGATTTTGAGAAAATATAGTTATACATAATCTCAGACAATCTCTCAAAAAGAAAATAGAATAAAATCTCGCAGAAAAAAACGCATTGAAGATATATAAATAAATGAAATATTTTTTTGGTATTTTCTTTTTATAAATAAAATCTAATTAAATATCCCTAGAAAAACCTACAGAAAATAGAAATAATTTTTTATTATATTTTCTGATATTAAAAATATATACCTAAATCACCCGAATTTTTTCAATGCTAACAGTGATGTGCATGCATAAAAAAGGTATGCACTCGTTTGAGACACATTGAAAAATACATGTCGATACAATTCTTTTTCTGAATAAACGAAACTAAAAACACAAAAACAACGTGTGGGCAATACGGAAAAGATAACTGAAGATTCAAATATTTTGATTTCGTGGAACGAATCGTGCATCGACCATCACCAGGATGGCGCTGCGCACACTAGTACACCACCGATAAAAAGGAAACTCATAAATGTGTTTTGAACACATTTGAGTTTACCGTAGTGAGGAGAGTCTGTCAACTACTGTTGATGGCTACAAAAAATCATTCATTGTGGTAAACCCAAATATTTATGTTCAAAACAGATTTATGAGTTTCCCAAATTTCGATGGTGTACTAGCATGCGTGGCCCAATGTCACACCTCTAAGAATGACCAATACTCACCTCAGCTGCCAGTGCGCGACGTTGCTAAACATTTTGTCAAATTGGCATAGAAGAAACACACAAAGTAGCAAAATAAAAAATGCTCCATTCACACTCACCTCAACCTCCTTCGCACGTTGCAAATTGTCAGCGTCCGCGTGCTTGAAATTTCTGACAAAATTTGTCAAAATGGAGAAAAACGCGGCCGGCTGTGGTCTATTGGATGTCGGTTCACCATAGAAATCGGCACACGAGGCGTATGATTCCTATGTATATTGACAACATATGGATGAGCTGTTTGCACACACTTTTTCTGGGGGCAATCCCAGGCCTTGTCACGTCAATTGTCACGCAAAAAGTCAAAACTCATGTAAAATGCCTTGTAAAACGGTAAACTTGTTTTCCATTAACATTTTACAGGACATTTTACATGTCTTTTGACACTTTGCATGACCTTTTACATTTTACGCGGCCCAACAACCCACCTGAGCCAGCTTTGAAGCGTCGCGCAGGCGGCCGATGCGCTCGTCAGCGGTGCGCAGGAAAGCCACCAACGTGGGCGGACAATCGTGCGCTTTGAGCGCGTGCTCGCGCTGCGCCAACGCGTAGCCGGCTTCCAACTCGCGGCAATCGGTGCTCAGAGCCTCCAGGCAGACTGCGGGTGGAATGGTGGCTTTTAATGGTGAATCGATAAAACTGACGGATGCTACTGACTGGTGGAGGCTTTGTCGATGAATTTGAGCTGCTCGTCGAAGTCGAGCAGATCGGGAAAGTGCTCGCGCACGGTCTCCGTGATCAGGTGCAACAGCGTCAACGACTTGTCGACTGGCGAACGCAGCAGCGAAAGCTGCAAAGGCGGAGTCAGGTGACACAAACCTACATTGTATACCGTACTTTCGTCACTTTTTTGAGGGGAACTATTCAAGGGGGGAATTATTTCAAGGGGAGGAATTATTATATCGCCAAAATGTTCAAGCGTATTTACTCATCTCATGAAATATGTTTTATTCACACAAAAAACGTGCCATTTTTTGTTCAAATTGGGCACAACGAATTGATCAATTCTCTTACAGGGGAATTATTCAATGGGGGATTATTATTTCCTCACCCGTCTTACAGAGGGGAATTATTCGAGAGGGGAACTATTCAAGCAAATTCGGTAACTATTATCTACAAAAAGTTATCGAAATAAAGCGAACAACGGACCGTATCCAAACTCTGCAGTCTGAATCCATACACTCCACCTCTCCTGGCACTATTCATGTAATTTCCATAAGCCAGAATGACCTCCAGCAAGCGGTGCAGCTTGGTCGCGTCGCGCACGCAGCCCGACGCCGCCGTCAGCGCCGTGAATTGCTGAAAAATGGGTCAGTATGAAAAAGGATTGACACAAACAACTAAGCTGAAAGACAAGGGGCACTCCAAGACCCTGTAAAACGCCCTGTCAAATGTCAAGTGCCATGCAAACTGTCAAAAGTCATGTGATGTGCTCTGAAAAATGTCAAACGACGTTTTACGGACATTTTACATTTTACAGGCTTCGGGAGTGGCACCCGGACGTACCGGCTCGACTAGATCGACGGTCTCCTCGAAGTTGGCCATGAACGACATGACGTTGAGTTTGTGCTGCAACCGTTCGATCTTGCACAGCTTCATCACGAACTGTTCCTCGTCGGTGAGCGCGTCGAGCGGTTTGCCGCTGTTCTCGTACTCGCTGCAATTGATGGAATGTTGTTATGGAAACCCTCTAAAAAGTGCTCTGGACCTATTGAGAGCACCGTATCCGATTGAATAATTCCTCCCCCTTGAATATATCAAATCAAATCTAAGAAATACAATACACATCGTATTCGTTTTTCGAGATTATTAGAATAGGAGAGGTTTTTCAAGGGGGTATTGTATATTTCTGTGAAATATAAAATATTAATACCGTATTTACTCGAATAATTCCCCCGGGGAATTATTTTTTCGTCAGACATTTTTGAGGGGGGAATTATTCGAGGGGGGGAATTATTCAAGTGGGGGGATTATCATTTCGTCACAATTTTTAAGCATGTTTTTATAACATTACATACACATGCATGCCCTGTTTCCTTTGGTAGTACACATAAAATTGCAGCTTTGCACTCCGATGTACTGCATTTCCATTCCATGAATCAAAGTACACACAGATCTTTTGCATGCTTTGACTTCATGGATTGTTTTTTTGTTAACAGAATGTGCATTATCTACCTTCCGTCATTGGGGGGGGGGGGGAATTATTCAAGTGGGGGAATTATTTTTTCCTCACTCATCTAACAGGGGGGAATTATTCGAGGGGGGAATTATTCAAGTGGGGGGAATTATTCGAGTAAATACGGTATTTCTTATAAAAAGGTACTGTAAAATTTCGTGTGCTCATTTAACACCATGCGTCAGATTGTAAAATAAAATTCACCAACCGGAATGACTTGAGCTCGTCTTCCTGCGGCGCTATGCGCTGCAGACATTCCAACTGCTCGGGGCTCAGCGCGTGCAGGTCCAGTCGGTGCACGGCGCACATGACTTCGTCAGCACTCATGGCCAGGCGCCGCCGCGAAATACCTGCGACGTGAAAAAAAGCTAATTCAAAAGCTAACACATGCAACCCTGTACCGGTACTCATGTACAACAGTTACTCGTGTCGATACGTTACTCATGTAATCCTACCCATTACTCGTGTATACCCGCTACTCATGTATACCCGCTACTCATCTACCTATACCACCACCACAGCTCAGCTCGCAGACGCTGAAGATTTCGATTAGCATGTGTAAATACATACATAAATGTTTACACACGTCTATTTTCGATTTACAGATGAGTAGCGTGTATATACATGAGTAATGATTAGAATTTCATGGCAGGGGTCTCCTAGGGGGGGGGGGGGGCTGGGGGGGGGGCTGCCCCCCCAAATCGGCCAGCTATCTATCTATCCCGGAGGTCGCTCAGCTATCTATCTATCCCGAGGCAAATTTTTTGGCTACTACCCCAAAAGACCCCCCCCCCAAATCGCTCAGCTATCTATCTATCTGGAGTGGTTTTTGAGAAATTTTGCCCCAATTTTCGCTCAAAATCACTAATGTTCGCACCTTTTTATAGTTTTTCACCTTCAAAATCGTGCTTTCCGGCTATATACATGGTTATATACCTATTTTTAGCCATTTTATACCTACTTTTGGTTACTTTTAACTGATTATAAGCGATTTTTTCCCCTTTCTGCCTTCTTAACCTTGAAAAAGCCTATATATTGTGCCCCCGCCAGCCCCCCCCAGAAAATTTTTCCAGCTATCTATCCCTCCGTGCGGAGCGATTTGCTACCTACCCAGCCCCCGCGAGGGCCAAAATCCTGGAGACCCCTGTTTCATGGGTAATGGGTCTACATGAGTAACGTAATTACAAGGACGTATCCAGGGGGGGGCAGTTTCTGGTGCTGGCGCCAATGCTGGCGCCATGGCGTGGCGCCTTTGTATGGCGCTAGCGCCAAAACGAATTTCCGTCCTTTTAGGGAAAAATTTTAGGGGGGGGGCTGAGCCCCCCCCCGTTCGCCGGCCCCCGTAAACAAGCAACCCCCCCGCTCAAAAATCCTGGATACGTCCCTGCGTAATAACATAGGCAATAGGCCTCACTCACACGTACAGAAAGCTGAAAAGCCACGAAAACGGATAGGCAGCTTTTACTCACCAACGTTCTGCAGGCGTTTCACATCGAGCAAACACGGTTTCTTGGCGCAGACGCCGGCCTTGTGCTCGGGGCTGGCGTGCAACGCCCCATTGGACACGTGCTGCTGCGAGCCGCTGGGCGGCAAAACGCGCACCCCGCCCGCCGGCGCGCCGCGCTGCATGCCGCCGGACTGGCTCACCCGGAAATACTCTTCCAGATGGGCAAAGTCGATGTCCTGCGGGGTTGCAGGGTTGATGGAGGTGTTGAGAAACTGTTACTTATTTCAAATTGGACACTACGAGGACAAGAACACACCGGCATGATCTTGTCATCATCGAGCACGCTGAATATGGTGTCCTTCACCTGGTTTGGTTTGAGCGCCGACCAATTGAACATCGGCAACTTGTGTCTGCAACGGCGGCGAGCGGTGAAACATTGAAACTCTCAACTGAATCACTCAGTCCCAATCACCATCAACAGCAAAACCCACTTAGTCTCAACCCTCCTCTTAGGCTTGATAGTCATCACATCCTCACTAGTATTCGGCCCGCCGGCCAGGAAGCCAGCAGAGGGGGGCGGCGGGGGCGGCGCCGCCGGAATGCCAGCCAACGCCGACGGGGGTGGGGGTGGCGGCGGCGGGGGTACATTGGGTGGAGGGGGTGGCGCCGCGCCGCCCTGCTGCCATATGCCGCTGGAGCGGTGGTGCCCGTCGGCCGGCACACCGGATTCTGAGAGAATGACATTCTGTTGTATTTAGGAGAGAGGCAAAGAGCCAAATTATGGACTATGAATGTGCATTGGTGCACCGCAGACCTGCGGAGCCCCTGCCGCTGGAGTCGCGGTCGCTGTGCGCGTCCGCCTGCTGCACGGACACGGTGAGAGGTTCTCGACTGGGCGCGTCGCTGCCGGCCGGAGCGGGTGACCGCGCCGCTTGCAGACCAGCTAAATACATTGTGATGTTTGCTAAATTAGACTTTGCGCAGAACATAGAAGAGTAAATATCATTGGGCAGAAATAAACTAACATTTGAGGCTCTCCTGTACATTCTCCAGCTCTCTGATGCGTTGCTCCATGGCGCGCTGTTTCTCGATGGCCGATTTCTCCTGCGTGTTCAGGGTCCGCCGCAGCGTGTGCACCTGGAATTTATAATTTATTGATAGCTCATTTGTGGAGAATGACAGCAAGGAAGTATAAAATGGATGCAAGTTAATTGAACAGACCTCATTGTTTGTTTCCTGGTGTCGCGCCGCGAAGGAATCCCGCTCCCGTTTGAGTTCATTCACGCGCCGGTCGAGCTCCAGCGACCTGACCATGTAATTCGCCTCCATCTCTTGCTGCCGTTCTCGCGACTGTGTTGACAGGAAAATTAGCAGTTATAACGCAAGCACAACGCACGCAGCAAGCACGTACATGTTGTACGCAAATAAAAACCAGCAGCAACAGAAGAGGCAGGGGTCTCGAATGGGCGGGGGGGGGGGTAACCCCCCCCCCAAATCGCCCAGCTATTTACCGCAGGCAGGGTTCTTTACCGGAGGCCGCTCAGCTATCTCTCTATCCCGGAAACAAATTTTTTGTCTAGTTTCTCCCGAACCCCCCCCCCCCAATCGTCCAGTTATCTACCTATAAGGAGCGATTTTCGATAAATTTGAGCCCGATTTTTGCTCAAAATCGTTAATTTTCATACTATTTCATGGATTATTTATGCTACTTATTGCCTATTTTCAGATATTTTTTTGTACGACCGCGACCCCGCAAATTTTTAACCTATGTCTCCCCGCATATCTATCCAACCAAAATTCTAGATACCCCCTAACAGAGAGCCGAACGCACCCTGCTCAATTCCGATTCAAGCTCCTCCTTCTCAACGAAGAGCTCGTCCTTAAGCTTAGCATCCTGGCACAGGGTGTTCACGTCGTACATGTTGTTTTTGTACGCCTGCATCTGCACGCGCAGCTCGCTCTCGTCGTCGCATAGTTCCTGTAAAGTTTGAGGTGGGTCTGTTACTAAGCTGTTCTGTTTTTAAAAGTGTAGACATTAAAAAAACAGCCAAACTACTGGTGGCAGTCCCGCATAGGGTTCAAACGGGATCCCGATCCCGGATCGCGTGAAATTCCGGGATTTAGCAGTCCCGATCCCGATCCCGAAACTTTTCAAATCCCGATCCCGATCCCGAAAAACTCCAAAGTCCGGGATCCCGATCCCGGAAAAATTAGTGGAAATTATCAAAAGTGAAAAAACGACGTTTTTGCATGCAAAAATGTGAACGCAAACCCCCAGCGTTCATTTTATGCCACGTTTCTGGCATCCAACAGTGTTTTTAGACCTTTATGAACAACTGTGGATGCCAAAATATTGGCCAAAATCTCTATCCCAAGACCCCAATCCCGATCCCGAAAAAATGTCAATCCCGATCCCGATCCCCCAATCCCGGCCAATCCCGATCCCGATCCCGAAATCTCAAAAAAAACAATCCCGATCCCGATCCCGAAAAGTCAATCCCGTTTGAACCCCAGTCCCGCACCCTGTAAAGTGTAAAGTATGTAAAATGTCAATTAAACTGAAAGTTGTTAAGTGTCAAATGCCATGTAAAATGTCATACAAATTTGTCAAATGTCATACAAATTTGCAAAATGTCAAAATTCAGTAATACAATTTTAATTACATTTGACACTTTACTAACTGCAGGGAGCGGGTGGCGTGATTCGAGAATATTTGATTAATCCAAAGCGCACCTCTAACATGTCGTCCAGTCCGAGCCTTGTAAACTCGTGCTGCATGAAAACTCTGTGATTCATGTCCTGCACCGAGTGCACCACGATGTTGATGAACTGCATGCAGAACACCATGAAGTCGATGTGGAACTCGGGCGGATGTCTGAAGTAGGCCATTAGCGTTTGAAATCGGTCGCGCTCCTGGTACTCCTGCGAGTTGATGTCTAGTTTTTGGTCGTGATGGTGCATCATAAATATCGGGCCCAGGGGTCAAATTTAATTAGTCCGAATGTGGAAAGGGCAAAATTCACATTTACAATATCGGGAAACCAGAAACCAAGTGTATTCGAATTTCGCACAAATCGTGAAAAACGAACCCATTTGAAGCGGTCAAACGCGGTGGTGACCAACTCGTGGCCACCCTTGACTAGACAAATCGCCGCCAGCAACTCCAGTGTCATCGCTTTTGTTCTGTTTGGTAAAACACGATACAATTAATTATCACCATGACAATGTTAATTGCATTCAAGTAAATCTGCCAAGTGAATAAATACATAAACCGACCTCATACTGTGATGTAATATGGAACGAGCGATGCAATAAATAGCTTCAGGGTCAGCTAGCACCATGTTGAACCCGTGCTGAAAAAAGGGGGGGGGGTTATTTAAAGCTTGACTGTAACTCTTTAGACATCAATCGACAACAACTGCAAAACCAACTTTGTTGTTCATGATGGCTCTAAGACAAAGGATGCACACGTGTATATCATCCTCCCTCACACCCTGGTTCGGCCCCGCCGACGGCGTAGACAATCCGGCCCCAGCGACCATAAGACCGCGCCACGATGGAAACTGCGCGCGGCATACATTCACACATCTAGTTCCTCAGTGTGCACTAGAAGGGAAAAGAGAACCTTCTTTTCCTGGCTGCTGAAACTGGACGAGTCGGTGCCGTTGGGCAGCGAGCTGTGCCCGTTGTCCATGCTCGTCGACGCCAAGCTGGGGTCGTGAGTGTAGGGCGGCGGCTCCCTGTGACGGAAGCACATTGGGAATGGGCGACGTTGTGACGAGTTAAGTGACGAGATAAATAAGTGCCGAGCAACGAGGGAGATTCAAAATCATTGGAGATATTTATCAACTACATTTATTAGTGCATTTAGGGATGGTTGATATTACTTTTTCTCATTTTTCTTCAGACTTGAAAGTGTGGCTCTGGATCAAAGATACACCGAGCTAGGGCCAGTTCCCACGCTTTGAGATGTCATGCAAAATTATCAGACAAACTTATCGATGTCATGCCAGATGTAAAACGCCCAGTAAAGTGCAAAATGAAATTTTTCCGACCTGACACTTCACGCTTAACAATTCACAATTTACGTTTAACAATTCACGCGACATCTCACATGACATTTTGCACGACCCGGGACTAGTGATCGAAAGGCACCGGTGCCGCGGTGCTGGGCACCGAAGGGCACCAGCACCGGTTCTGGTGCGGTGCGGTGACATTTTTCGACGGTGCCCTGCCGGTGCCATTTTTTCAAAATGTCACCGGTGCCGGTGCGGTGCCATATTTCCCGGTGCCTTTTCCATCACTACCCGGGACTAGCCCTGACAGCGGGACTAGCCCTGATATAAAACTCATATCATCCAAACTCACTGCAGTCCGCCAGTGTCCTGTATCAGCTTCATGTACTCGACGAGCACCTTGAGCCCGTTGCACTCGTCGGCCAGGAACTCGTGCACCCAGTTGATGCTGTTCGTCCGCAGCGAGATCTCCAAGTGCTTCAGCACCCCCGTCGACGTCTCCGTGCCCAGCAGTTTCTTTTGTTTCTGAAAACAGTTTGCAGTCTTTTTTTTCGGTGTAGTGGATAAATGTAGATACCGTTGACATTTATGTATCGTGTGTTTAAATGCGTAAACACATATTTATGTCTTCACATTTATTTTATTGTACAGTATTTCAAACTGTCTATTGCCAAAAAGTCAAATAAATACCCCCATTTCAGGTATTTTTTTAAATATTTATATAGCCCCTTTATTAGCCAGCTACTTGCGTTTCCATAATATTTATTAGGTATGTATTTCCAACACACTGATAATAACGCGACACTGCTTGGCTGCACGTTGAAACTACATACAGCAACGATGCCACATTTAATGTCTTTTACGATTTTGCCCAGCCCCACTGCGGAAGGGGCATAAAACAGCTTCTCGAGTAGCGCCGGTCGGCGTTCGCGGGGGGCCATCATGCAACTAAGCTACAGTTTCTGTGCGGATTCGTAGGGAATACTTTGAGCAGCCGGCAGTTCACTTTCAGAGAGGCAACGTTCCACCAGGTGCCAGTCCCAGACCCTGTAATCAGCCCTGTAAAATGTCAAATATCATGCAAAGTGCCAAAAGTTATGTAAAATGCCCAGCAAAATGGCAACCGACGTGCCATTTTGCAGGTCATTTTACACGAGTTTTGACACTTTGCATGACATTGTACATATTACAGGGTCCGGGAATGCCCCCAGGAGTCAATGCAGACTATGTCAACTGACGGGACACGCGACAATAATCAAGCTTACAAAAATCAGTTAGTGTCAACCTGTGTCAGATAAACTCTCAGCAGACTTGACACACTTGACACACAATCTCCCAATTTTTGACACATCGTTCTATCGTGGAATTGTATCCAGCACACAAGAGTCAACGAGTGCAATGCGAGTGTCCATTGAAAGCGGGCCCCGGCTGGCCAGCGGTCGGATAACGAGCTCGCCGCGCAGCTGATGCGTGACTTTGCGCAGAGTAGCCGGCGCGCGCACTCGGCTATTGTGTTTCGCCACCCCAGAAGTTACGCACATGTGG
This sequence comes from Sphaerolaimus hirsutus, assembly GCA_964036195.1. Lineage (NCBI taxonomy): Eukaryota > Metazoa > Nematoda > Chromadorea > Monhysterida > Sphaerolaimidae > Sphaerolaimus > Sphaerolaimus hirsutus. The sequence continues at coordinate 9,187,224 of OZ038450.1, read as the reverse complement.
CCCACGCTAGCCGCCGCGTAGTATCGGCGCTACGCACACTAGTATACCATTGAAATTTGGGAAACTCGTAAATCTGTTTTGCACACATTTGAGTTGACCACAATGTGTGTCTGTCAACTAGGTACTGTTGACGGTGATCAAAAATAGTTCATTCTGGTAAACTCAAATGTGTTCAGAACAGATTTATGAGTTTCCAACTTTCGATGGTGTACTAGTGTGCGCGGCCGCAATGGCGCCGAAACGGCAATGAGATTTTTATTCTCCGCGGTCGGATTTCAATTTCGAGATAATTTCAATGGGAAATTTTTTTCTATCATGGCGTCGCGAGGAAATTGCCGCGCGGCGGGCCACCGTTCATTCACCCAGTGTGACTAACCCAAGACGCACTTGGGGGAAGCGACAAAGTGCCGCTTTTCAGCCGAGATACACGGCCCCGCTGCAGCCGCTACTGCAAAAAGCGGTCTCAAAACGTGACTGCCACTGGCACTTCCCAGCGAGGTGCCAAGAAATATATATTTAGTTGAAAGGCCCAGCTTTTGCTACACAGAAAACGCCTTGGCTGCGGTGTGCCGCATTTCGAGTGTTCTTATTGTTGTGCAAATAATACTAATGTCTCAATGTGGATTTACGGTTTTAACAGAGCGTGGAGCTGCGCAAATGTGTCAAATATTTGCGCGCGGGACAACATTGCACAAAATATTTTTTTCCGAAAATCTAGGAAACAGTTTTTTATCCATCAACTGTAATCAAGTGTGCAAAACACTTTCTTTACAGCAAACCCCCGCTACCTCAACTGCACTCAAACCACCCATATGGCATGATCTAAAATGTGATACATCCACCTGGCGGCAAGACTTAATATCAAATTGTGTGGCGTGTGCAGAGTGGACTGTCAGTCACTGACCCCGGGTGTTTGTGCCCATAACCTACAGTAATAGAAATATCACTTGATCTGGGATTGGTAAATATGTACATGCTCGTAGATACACCTGATGAAGTGTATAAATTACCTGAAGACTGAAATCAGACTGAAATCAGACCACACAACCTGTATTCATGTGTGCTATAGACTATATATCAGAAACTGGAAGCACCGTATCAGACCAGTTTTAATAAATACAGGGGTACACGCGTCAAGGGTTCTACTTTTCGCTGACACATTTATAGCAATTTTTGCACTCGAAAACACGTACACTTGCACATCGCCCTACGACGGTCCCCCAAAATACAATGCAAATACACATTTAAGCCTAAGATTACACGTGCGCTCAGAACAACAAGGGGAACAGATGGGGAACGCCTGAACACTTGCGATGCGGCCGCGAAGCCCGATCGATTTTTCCCCAGCCCGAGAGAAAAACGGAGGCTGGCCGGGCGGCAATTTTGAGCACGCGTTTTCGCTGATGAAGGTCAACGTCGATGTCTGGGGGATTTATTCAGCCTACCGCATTTTGCGACCAGCGAAAGCATTTTGCCAGGGTTTTTTTCACCATTTGCAAATGCCGGTCCCCGATGTCGGACACGGCGTCCAGCACTGTCAGATTTCTTTACAGGGCTATTTTCTCGGACTTTCGAAGTGGAATTTGCATACACACACGTGTACGCATCGCGGCCGCAATTTGCATAAAAAGCGAATTGCAGTAGGCTGCACGCTGAAGCGACACATAAAATCGCAGTTTATGAGTGAAGGTCGTAAAATAACGTTCACCTGATCAATATGCAAATGGTTTCGCGGAAGGCCAGCGCCGTAAATCAGCGGAAGGCATTCGCTGGAACTAATTGGCCCAAAGAAAACGTTGTAATTATATCGGAGTCACTTTGAATTGACGGGATTTGATTTCAAAGAAGATAAATCAGGCTGCCAGAAGGACCTGATGAATAAATTTTTTTCCACATCACGAATAATAGATCTTATTCAGAACATGATGATTTATTCACTCGAATCCTTCTCAATTTCATTTCCCGATATTCTGGTGCAATTAGGATATGAATATGACAAGTGTTGAAGTGCTGCCGAGAGCGGATGTTTGCGCCAGTGTCAGCCTAAATACGCTTAATGGCGCTGGCGCCCATGATCCCTGACGCGCCAACTGTTTGACGACTGGTGATCTCGTCAACCGAAATGCAAACACATTTGGCAGTCTTCCAAACGCTATGCACCCCGGCGACAGTTTGAGAACTCATATGCAAATAAATACAACACGCACTCGAAATCGGCGACCAGCGAAAGTTTGCGGCGCCGTTTGGATTTATTTCATTTTCGAGGTCACGCGTGTTTGCCGCCGCCGCGGCGCATATATCGCGTCGAAATTGAAATGTGTCATCCGGCCGGGTATAATGTTGACGGAATGCTTATCGCGCCGTCGCGCAAACATGGAAACTTCTTGGCGCGGCGAATGGAAAATGGGGGCGGCAGTGTGAGCGTTGAAATCGCAGCGCTAAAGAGTGACAATTCACTCCATTATGATCAGATCCATTCACAGAAAATGTGCATTTCGTTTTTCGGAGTTTCGTTGCACAGCAATTTAAGTCAATTAGAGCTGATTGAAGCGTTCAACGATTTATTTTTGAAAACTGATAACCCCGTTTGAGAACGCCCACTAACAAAAAAAATGAATAACCCACCAATGGCCATTACAAATCCCAACAAAAAGTCAAACCCCACACAAACCTTCTTATTAGCAGTCTTTTTGTTATCAGCCAAAAAAGTAGCCAGCTTGTCCACGTAAATCCGGGGCGCCCCGTGATCGGTGACTCGTTCCCTGTCAAGTACAAGTTCCCATTTTCTGGCCGCGTCGTAGGAACGAAGGATGCGCGCCTTGTCCACCGGCAGGTCCATTTGTTTCTGGGGGGGGGGGGGGGTTTGATCGAGGTTTATTTGAAGGAAGGTTGTTGTTTGTGTAGATTTTTCAGGCCGTTTGCGTTCGTTATTCCCCCCCCCCACTTTTGAATTTTTGGCGGTTGATCGAATTTTTGAAGGATTTTTACCGATTACGATGAATTTTTCTCGCCGCCGCGTTTGTTATTTTCCTCGCTTAAATATTTTTCCATCCCCAGCGATCGCATCGCGAACGAACATTATTTCCCCCACTTGAAAAACAGCTATTAACCAGCCAATGCGCGTTTGTATTTATCTGCCATTGTTGTCAAGGCTGCACCGCGACCAGAAGTGAACAATACACGCACACGCAAACATTACAAATATGAAACATGATAATTTTCGAAAAAATGGTCACATGTGAGTACCTGTACTACAGGTTTGTGAAAAACCGTTTCATGATTGGCCGTGAAACGAGCAATTATATAAACACTGTTTTTGCACAATCATAATTTCACACCTAGACTTGCAACGAGCACGTATTGCCAGGTAAATACGGCGCCATATTTACGTCAGCCGCTCGCAACACCTGGGCCTGGCTCTGTTATTGTATTCACGTGCACATGTACATGTACGTGTTTATCACAACAGCGGCAACACAATGGCCGTGTCGCACGTATACAACCGATGATCACGGCCCGGGTGGCATGCAATAAACTACATGCATCACCGTGCGTCAATGGGCGCTTAGCACCTCGTTTCGCTGCATGCCGCCGCACAAACGACAGCCTTGACAATGCAACTGGGGGGACAAGGAAACGCGCCTTGACTAGCTTGTCATGCTTTACAAATCGGTTCAAATTGCTTTATAGTAGACAGTGTCGCGTGAATACTACGAGATAAATACACATTTCCAAAGTTTATGCTTTCTTCACACCACCGACTAAAAATGAAGCTGGCAAAATCTGCAGCGGCAGCAGAATACACGCACATTAACAGAAAATTGATCACACTGAGAGGAAGGGTGCAGCTCGCAGCTTCATAACACATCCAAAAAAACAAGCTTGGCTAACACAACGGTCGCTTTTTCAAAGCACCAATTTTGCAATCTGGCAGTGGCCGTCCAGACAGCCGAAGCATGAGCTGATGCATGAACATTAACATTGCATCGCGTGCAAACGACACATCTGTTCCATGCTTCCATGCACGGCCGAAATTCGGTCCGGTCAAAAATATGGACAGAACACTGTAAAATTGACAGGTCCCCTACTGCGCTGTGTATTTATGTACTATGGATTCCCGACAAATTTCGTTCCGAATGCACTTACATGGAACGTCGACATTTCCCCAGGTATTTTAGCATAAAATATCGTATTTGAATTTAGTCAACGTATGAGTAACATAAAAACCACCCGACTGAATCTGATTCATGCGATTACTATTCAGCTCGCTGAAATGAAATTTGCATACGCGGCAGCATGGAAAAATTCTGTACACGTACGCTACGCATGCATTGAAAATTAGGGAAAAGCAAATTTTCAATGCGTGAAAACCTAAAAGGGTCACCGCCGATTTGCCGCAATGATGCATAGAACGAGAATTTGTATTTTTTTCAACGCGGCAATTCCCAATTCTACAGCCACGGTGCGGTTTCTATGCGATGTCCATGCCCATCCGTCCACATGAATAAATAGATATCGTTCATGTTCCCAGGGTCGAAATTTTTCAGGTGAAATGTATTTTATTGCGCAAATGACGGTTATAAACATCATGCATGCCGGGCGAAAATCTCGGACACGCCGCAAAATCAGAGAAAAACACACCAAAGCTACGTCAGTCCGAGACGATAACTATACACTATCACACGCCACTAGCTATAGCAACCTGACACAAGGACGACTGCAGTTGAAAATTCGTCATGTAAGCCGTAGGGCCGTTCGCGCGGCACACAAAGCAGAGCACACGCAGCCAAATGCGGCTACACTATCACCATGAGAACGTCGCGCATGGAATATTCGCCGCGACGCAATCTCAATGCGCTGCGCTGCGGCAGCGGCGAAAGCGTTGCGCTGCACATAGCCGCGGCGCTTTCCCACGACACGCGCGACAAACAAAATCGGCTAGCCGTGTCATGGAGAGTGGATGGATTCACGCGCGGCTCACGCAAGTATCGTTTACGTCAAATAAGTAAGTAACGTTAGCGGCAAATTTCTCACGTGAATAAATTCAGCTAGGCTTTGTCAGCAAATGATAGGAGGGTCTGATGGAACACGCGAATCATCAGCAGCCAGGGCGGTAATTGTGCCGCCATTTTGGCACACAAAGGTCCCATGGGCACCGTAATGATACATAAATACATAGGTATTTATGTATGACTACTCCCACTGAATAAATAAGTGACGCACGCTCGCATGTGCAAAACGCGGTGGTGCAATGGCACATTCATAAATCATGATCTAGTTCGATGATTGTGTCACGCAAAATGGAGCGATCTCCGCTGTTACAAGCGCACATCAATCAGGCTTGTTTACAACCGCAGTGCTAGAAAACTGCCGGACCGAAGAAACTGTCGGGCCAACTGAAGAAACTGTCAGGCCAACTGAAGAAACTGTCGGGCCAAAACCAATTACCATTGAAACGTAACGTTGGATGCACACCAACTGGGGGTGGAAAAGAGCTTTGATCTTTGCGTTGGAATTTATGCGGTTGATAAATATATACTGTTCCAAGACTGGAACGTCACGAGAAAATATCAGTGACAATAATAATAAAAGCTCCAAGGAGAACAACGCCGTGGCAGTGTTCGATTCCTACGTCACAATTGCCGCCGCAAGACAAATCCCAGAAAAAAGTTCCAAATCAACTAAAAAAATGGTCTAAAATTTCCAGCCACGGAAATACTTAAGTCAACTAATTGTTCAACTGATTGCATATTGTCATATGCAAAGCAACATTTCATGCTGGCATATCAACTGTAAATAGCATGGTAGCATTTGAAATGAAGCACTACAGCATTTGAACTGTGCTTTTCCACACCATACGAAACGGCTAGCATTTGAAATGATGCACCCTCGCCCAACACAATTCCACCCAACCAACCAGCGCGGCCTCAAATCGCATATCCAACTCTGCCGGGTTCACCTCGCCGCCGTTAGCCGCCTTGTCTGGCTGGTCGACGCTCGCCCTGGGCAGTGGCACGCGCGGCGGCGCCATGCTCGGCCTCGGCCGCGACAACGACGAACTATTGGTGAGCGCGGCGGCCGGCTGCTGCGACGTCTGCGAAAGCGTGGGTGTTGTCGCTGCCATCGCGGCACAGTCTCGGGTCACGTGTATGGAAGTAGAAATGGCGGCTCAGGTAATGTCCGATTTCATTTTAGTGTCCTGCGGGTGTGGGCACGCTCGGTGGGGAGTGAAGGACACTTTGTGAAGGTGACGTAATTGCAGATTTTGGAGACGCCCACTTTTTACGACTTAACTGTAAAACAAATTAGTTGAAGTGGAATAAAAATAGAAACGCGCGTATGGCCCAACCAAACCGGCGGCACATAAATGCATACAGGATGAACTTTTTACCTGAAAAATGTAATGCGCGATTGGCACTGATAACGGGCGGAACGTGTGCATATTTACAGTGAAACGACATTAAAACTATAAGTTTCAGTCGCCGCACTTTGATCAAACACAAAGCACAAAAGTTGCCATTGACGAAAGGTTCAGCTAAAATAACAACGCGATACCTGCCCGACTATAGCCGTGGTCTGAACAAGTGTAACGAACTACATTTTCAACTTTACAACAAGTGAAAATAAACTGACAGATGACCATTTGCACACGTAAAGCATACTGTGCAAGCTACCATGCACTTACGCAGCGGTGAATTGTGTTCACACACCATTAGTCATCGAATCGTGCACGGAATATTATGAAGATGACACAGGTAAACAGGTACAATCGATTGCGCACCACGCCGTGTTAAGTGGCCGGAATAATAAATACAATACACAAATACAAATGTACACGGACGCGTACCAAACAGACCAAATGCCGTCAATGCTGTACAAAGGGAGAAAAACAGAGCTCGTTCGACAGTCAATGAATCACCTGGGGCAGTCCCAGACCCTGTAAAATGTCAAATGCCATGCAAAGTGTCAAAAGTCATGTGAAATGCCCTGCAAAATGGCAACTCGGTTACATGACATGACATGACATTTTACATACTTTTGGCACTTTGCATAGCATTTGACATTTTACGGGGTCGGTTGCCATTTTGCAGGCATTTTACATGGCATTTGACAGTATGCATGGCATTTGACATTTTACAGGGTCTGACATTGGCACCAGGGGGTACATCGGTTTGTCTTGGTCCGCACTGACACGACGCAACAGCTGGCTAATGGAGGGTTATTTCCAGTGCGCAAAGTGGCTGCGGATGAACGACACAAAAACGATCCAATGACTGCGAGTTAAATGTGTAAGCAAGAATTTATGTACTGGTGGGGGCTTAGGCAAAGTAATGACTAAAAACTCCCAGCGCAGCACTCACACTGATGATGGATTTTATGCCGACTAAAAACCAAAAGTAACAGAAAGGAACAAATGGTACTGGGCGGTGACATTGACTCAGCGGCTGGGGCACTCAGAAAATCGCGCCAACGCGTTCCAGCCAGTCGAAAAAAGGCGTTCGCTCTAGGCTTCAGCCAGAAAATGCAAAATAAGTAAAAGTCCACTTGCGATCGGAAAGAGCGAAGCAACGAAATGTAAACAAAACAACATACCTCGGGAAGTACATATCTGCGCAAACAAGTTGTGTACAGCAATGAATTGATGCAGATGTGTCGGCGCGACGATAAGGGTGTTAGCGACAGAATTGACTTCACACCAACTCGAAATAAAGTTCAATGGCAATCTTTTACCTACAGAGTAGCAAAAAAGGACTCACAACTGGCAAGTACACGATTTTAGTACGCGATCGGGGGCAGACCGCAGGCAGCAGCAGCGAGGGAAAAACAGGGCGCGTACTGCATGCGATATAACTGACACACGCAGCCCGCAGCCTACTGACGCCGCCAGACATGTCAATTGGATCACAGTTTGTGCCTTGGTGAAATTGTGCTTAAACACACTAGTTTTCACAGTGACTTCACTGAAAACTGAAATTTTTTCAAATGCAAATTAATCATCATGCTGGAATGATTTAATTTAATTTTAATTAATGTATGTTTAAATTTGAAAATTTAACACCAAATAGCATACAATAAGAGTAGGCTGAATGTTGCCATGTCGCCATTTTAGTTTTCACCCAAGTCACAGTGAAAACTAGTGTGTGTAGGGCCAATGGAGTGTGCATCATTTCTAATCATGCACGCTTCTCATCAGGCCCAGATGCATCACATCTAATCAGGAACTGCCTCACTTCTAATCAGAACTTAATTAAACGTTTCTGCCTCACTTCTAATCAGGTACTGCTTCATTTCTCATCAAAATTGCATCACTTTTCATCAAAGCTCTTAATTGACCTTCTGCCCCACATCTAATCATGTACTGCATCACTTCTAATCAAGCATTTACTTACACAATATTTCTCATCAATATTTATGTTGTGTCTATGGTGCTTATTGCATTAGCTCACATCAAAGTCAAAAAATTCATCTGATCAATGCCACTGGTCAAAAAAGCTACAGAATGCACTTTGCACCTGTTGGAATTAGTATTGCGTGGGAAATGCATATGTTGGTGTGGCACCTGCTTGTTTGTTGCCATTTATACTAAGTTCTTTCAATACCGCAATGCAGCATCACTTTTAAGTACACTTTAGCTAAAAATGGAAAGGGATTAGCTCGGAATTATGCAGTTTTCAAATCCATCTGGATGGGTGGAAAATTGTCACCTCATGAACTTTAAAAATTTCAAAAATTCATGAACTCTAGAGTCTTGACCACACACATGTCATTTGGAAAGCTCTCAATGGGGGTAAAATACAGCTACACTGCTGAAATCTTATACAATGGTAGATAAATGTTTGGGCTATATTTTGATACCAATATCAGTCACCTAGCACATCACCATCTATGAATTCCATTGCTACTAAACTTATAGTAGTGACCAGGATGTGTGTGATTTTCAATGTAAAGAATTGGCTTATTTTTTGATGAGGGACCTGGGATGACATTCTCATCCCCAATTAAATGAAGAGCAGTCATGCTTCAATGAAGTGAAAATTCAATTTGGCTGGGAAACCTAAATACTTGTGTAAGATGTGCAACCTTCACATGAGCTAATCCCTTTCCATTTTAGGTCAAGTGTACTTAAAAGTGATATTGGCACTGGTGATTGCAGTATCGAATGAACTGTGTATCAAAGGGCAACAAACAAGCAGGTGCCACACAGACAGCATTGATCTGATGAAGTTTTTGACTTTGATGTGAGGTAATGCGAGAAGCACCATAGACACAGCATAAATATTGATGAGAAATATTGTGTAAGTAAATGCCTGATTAGAAGTGATGCAGTACATGATTAGATGTGGGGCAGAAGGTCAATTAAGAGCTTTGATGCAAAGTGATGCACTTTTGATGAGAAATGAAGCAGTACCTGATTAGAAGTGAGGCAGAAACGCTTAATTACATTCTGATTAGAAGTGAGGCAGTTCCTGATTAGATGTGATGCACCTGGGCTTGATGAGAAACGTGCATGATTAGAAGTGGTCCGTACTCGGGCCAATGTGCCTACTAGTGATGGAAAAGTGCCAGGAAAAATGGCGCCAGGCGCCAATGGCGCCATGGCGCCATTCAAAAAATCAGCGCCGGACGCCAAAGGGCGCCAAAGGGCACCAGAAACAAAGGCGCCAGGCACCAAAATGGTGCCAGGCACCAAAATGGCGCCAACAACAAAATTCAATATTTCAGCCTATATATCATCACCAAAGCATCTATAGGCGAGGGACATGCTGTACCATTTTTGTTATGATGACTCAAGCCACAAAACTCACCTATCATGAGTATTAGGTACCGTATTTCCTCGAAATACCCCCCCCCCCTCAAAATGGGCACTTTGAATTTGCGGTCCGGGAGATGCATAACATACGTTCAAAACACTTACTGTGTTACGTTAGAACATCGTTTATACCATCTACATCCTTATATAAGGCTGTAAAAACTTATAAATAATGGTTTAATTGTTATAGATACTGTTATAGTTAGTACTGTTATAAATTGTTGCATTTTTCACGTTTTTCTCTCAAAATTGTCACTCTGAAAAAACAAACCCCCGGGGGGTAATTCGAGGAAATACGGTATATACCATACTTCCTGGAAATGCCCTTAGGGGTTTATTTTTTTCATCGGCAAATTTAGATAAAGGTGCATGTTCGAGGGGATCTATTATTCCGCCAGAACTTTCATGATATTGTAGGTATATTATTTATTCATTGCTTAAGGTCTATATATTTACATACCGTATTTGCTTGAATAATTCCTTCCCTTCCTTCCATCCTTCAGCTAACAAAAAATAATTTCCAAGGGGAATTATTCAAGCAAATACAGTACATAATTATTTATGTAGACCGTCCCGCCCTTCCTTATGTAACTAGCTGTATGTAGCTTATCTGAGCAAGCTGGGGAAATAATGAATCCCCCTGGAGGATATTTCATGGCAATACAGTCCATTGTAAATAGGTAAATTTTTTTCTTCCAATTCTCATATTTGAAGATTTGTTGTTTATATGGTCAAAAACAATCAACATAAACACAAACTTAAATGCTAGCAAAAAATAACAAAGGTATTCAGCATGAAAGACAGTTGAATATGGCCAAATGTGACCATTCATCTCAGTATCTTGGCGCCATTTCCGGCGCCATCCAAAACAATGGTGCCGGGAGCCAAATTGGCGCCAGGGAAAATGGCGCCAAGCGCCAAGGGCGCCATGGCGCCATTTGAAATAATGGCACCAGGCGCCAGATGGCGCCACAGAAAAGGGCGCCAAGCGCCAATGGCGCTGGCGCCATTTGGCGCCATAAAAGGGTGCCAGCGCCATGGCGCCATTCCATCACTAGTGCCTACACACACTAGTTTTAATCATAACTTCATGGGAAAACTGATTTTTTTTCAAATGCAGATTAATCAACATGGTTGAATGATTTATTTAATTTTAATGTGAATTCAAATTAGTGAAAGTTGAAATTCAAAAATTTGTAAACCAAAACACACAAAGCCTACAATAAGGGTAGGCTGAATGTCACCATTTCAGTTTTCACTGAAGTCATGGTGAAAACTAGTATGTGTAGGGCCAATGGTGTCTGACACCATTTTCAGGTTTTTATTGATACATTGTGCCTACACACACTAGTTTTCACCATGACTTCTTGTGAAAACTGAAAAAATTTCAAATGCAAATTAATGAACATGGTTGAATGATTTTATTTTTTTAAATTAGAATTTAAATTAATGAAAGTTGAAATTTAAAAATTTGATAACTAAAACACATACAGCATACAAAAAGCGTAGGCTGGATGTCACCATGTCGCCATTTCAGTTTTCACATCGGTCACGGTGAAGTAGTGTGTGTAGGGCCATTGAATTACATTGTGGAAAAATCTTTCACCCCTGCAATACACAATGTAGTGTTAAGGGCATTGCCGACGCAGCATGTCAGCCCCTAATAGTGAAGAGCCCAGCCGCCTCTGTAGTCTAGTGGTTAGGGCACTCGTGTTCTATACGAGAGGTGCGGGTTCGATTCCCGCCTGAGGCAAGTGCAATTTTGGCACTCTTTCTGGTGCCGCGACCGTGGATCATACGACGACGCCTGACCATCACACATGGCTGGCCGAGTGTGGTCCGAACACCGGTCTTTAAACAGCACGGATATCCATCCGCTGCTTACCCCTACATCAACACGATGTCAGGGATGACATCTCCGCAACGCCGCGAGGTGTTAAGGGCATTGCCGACGCAGCATGTCAGCCCCTAATAGTGAAGAGCCCAGCCGCCTCTGTAGTCTAGTGGTTAGGGCACTCGTGTTCTATACGAGAGGTGCGGGTTTGATTCCCGCCTGAGGCAAGTGCATATTATGCACTCTTTCTGTAGTGAACAAAGAAAAGATTCCAACAGCTGAGTAGAGAAATATGCATGGAAGTACAAAACAAAGTAATGCAGAATCATGTCTTTTCACACATACCTTCACCTGTTCTCAGCAATTGTACACCTGTTATTTGTAGTTCTCCTATTTTGAGCCATTTTCACCCTTTATTTGTACCTATTTAGTTCTATATATTTTAAGTTACTCAACCCCTACTTTCAATGATTTTTCCAAATCTTTGCATCAATCCATTGAAAAGCCTTCCATAGGAAAATATAGAACTCTACACTTCTAAATTGTTTAAGCTAATATCTACAATAGTTTCTATAGATGAAAAAAGTATTTTTGACCCAATTATTAAATTTAAAATGTTTCTTAACCTCTAAAATTTTGCTGAGTAAACATATACTGCTGTATAAAACATATACTGCTGTAAATTTTGGGGGGAAAAAAAAAAAGAAAAATTTCTCTGGAATTTTTTCTTGGATAACCGACGCGTGAGAACGTAAACAGGCCTGGGAATGGAAACATACCCCTTTAATCGACAGTATTGACAATTTTACCCATTAGTTGCTGTATAAACCTGTTCTCACCCTACTTACCGCAGGGATCTCTTGTTAAACCTTAGGAGTTTCTAACCTGGCACCGTGCCAATCGCGCGCCCTTTGATGTCACTGCCGCGGTGGCCACCCCAAAAACATAAACCGCATCGACAGATAACGCTCCTCTGCGACAAGGCGTGCAGCCCAGCGTTCAACACGAGCCGCCCGCCAAACGACCCGAGCCTGAGTGAAGACAGCACATGCTCGATGTCTAACACGGACAGCAACCGAAAGCGCAAGGGTGACGACGACACATGGGCGGTGGGTTTGAAACTTATACCGATTAGGATTTTCATCATGGCTGTTATCTTTGCTACGACTTTGTTTTGTTTGAGTACGACTTCTGAATTGACCGGTGATGTAAACTGGATTCCAAAAACTTGGCAGGATGCCCAGAGTGGTAAATGCCCGGCGCTCGACCTCGACGACACCGTTCCGGCGCCCGACGATCTGCACACACTGCTTGGCGAAGTCGAGGCCGAGGTCGAGCAAGGTGGAGGGGATAAACCGGTTACTCTTAACATGCTACTGCCCATCCTGCGGCACGCGACGTCGATGCCGAAAAATGCGTCGGAAGTCATCGGCCGTCGCGACACGACCCGCGACCTGCTCGTGGGTGTGTTCGAAGTGGGTGACCCGCTGTCGATGCTGGCGCCATATAAAATTGACATGCAAGTTGGTGGTGTGGAGGTGCGGCATCAGTGCATGATGACCGCACTGCTGCATGCCCACGCCGACTACCTAGAGCTGTCCGAGGCGGATATGAAGCGCATCGACGTCATTAGGACCACGTATAAACCGCATAATCTGGATGGATGGGACTTAAACTTTCGCAGCTGGTACCAGGGTGCTCAACGGGTCTGGGCAAACTTGCCGCGCGAGGGCGCCTGGTTCCCGTGCCGCGACATAAACAGCGTGTCCCAGGTCAGCCGGAGGCTTATTGTACATGTTTCTGTGAATGACTATATAACGAGTACACGGGGGTTAACTGGTTTACGGGAAATTTCGAAAAAACATGGTCACTGCCCCCAAAATTGCCCACAACAAAAATCGATGATTGTGATAATCTCCGCCCACTCTCAGGCGCAGGACACGCCCGCGTACAAGGCACTGCGCGACGTAATTCGAACTGCAATCGAGTGCGATCGGACATTTGCCGCGTTGGTGACTCGCCTTTTTAAACTTGAACATGGACAGAAAGTGCCGCTGGTGATAAGAGGGTGTGGCGAACACCCAAAAAACTCGGGCGACTTCAGAAGTCAACTGATGCTGGGCGTGGCTAAATATGATTTGAGGGTGTGGCATCAATTAACTCGTTTTTATACAAAACATTATCTCAACACGACCCATTGTCAACCGTTACAGAACACCATGGTCGACATGAGTCGACCGGAATTTGGCACCTTCTACCGCAACCTCTTCGGCTTGGCGCTGACAGCCGAACGGGACGCGTTGATGGCGCGCGGCGACTTCGTAGAGTCGAGCCGCGAGGCGCGCAGCAACGACAAGACGTTCGCGGCACACATCGAATCGGGCGTCTGGTCAACAGACTGGCAAAAACCGGGCCATAAAATGCGTCACAACTATCTACATGCCATACCGCCGAAACAGGTGGATATAAACACGGTTGATTTCTGCGTTAACGAGCCAACCAAATTGATTGACACCGCACAGAACGTGTCCTCAACTGTGGCAGCCGTGGACAATCGGGGCAGGCCCATAACCACCGACCGCCAAAGCCAGTCGCAATACGTGGAGCGTCGCCAGCGCACAAGAACACCGGAATTGGATCGGGGCCAAAAATCATCAGAAAAGTCAACTCGTAGCTACGGAAGGCATGGCGGGGAGAATACAAGATACCAGGCGCATTCCCACGTAAGTTTCACATTTGTACTTGGTTCGGTGAAAGTTAACCTGAGACTTGTGAACCAGATGCGTGGCGCGCGTGTCCAGACAAACTGGGACATAGGACGGGGGCTGCACGTGTCAAGCCTCGACGAGTCAACAAAAAGTAGTATGACCACTGATATAACGTGCTACATATCGGGAGAAAACGTTGACACATCGACACCAAAATTTGTAAATCCGAAAAACGCGAAAGAAAAAATCTCGCTGAGTCAATTAATCCGACTGGTTTACGAGCCACAAATTCACGGCCCGGCCCTTCCGTATAGAAAACCGATACACGTTGAAGATAGATATAACACGTGCCTCTCAGAGGGAGTTGTAAATTTGGGCGGGGGAAACTTGGACATACTGCTCATCGGCGACTCGAGTGTTCGTGGCCTGTCAGCCCATTTGAAATCTATGTGTTTGCGACGAAACTGGACGCCGCGCGTTCACACAACTGGTTCACTTTTCGCTGGGCGTCGGTTGGGCACAATTGTGCCACTGTTAACAAGTTGTAACATGACCGTAAAATATGATGTGCTTGTTTTGAGAACGATTTTGGATGTTGCCGCATTAGAACACTGGGACAACTGTCGGCGCGAAAAAGACCGCGCCGACCTGTGGGCGAAAAATTTCTTGGCGCCGCTGTGGGAAACTCTCGCCGCGATTTTGACGTGGCTTGATGAAAATGACATGAAAGACACCTGTGTTCACGTGGCAATGATTCACCCCATTCTGAGCGGCCCCAAATCGGAACATTTACTAAGCACTGAAATCTACTATATGTGGGAATATCTGGGCGTTCTGGAAGATACAATGTGTGCCTACTTCAAAACTTTGACCAGAATTCGTGTCATACCGGTGATGGACTGGTTAATGTGCAACGCCCGCAAACTTTTTCCGACTGAAAAAACGCCCTGGCGCACGTATTTAACGTCGGTATCTGAGGACGGCCTACACCCAACTGACTGGCTGCACATTACGTTGGCACGGGAAATTGTTAAATACGCCTCACTGACGAAATATAAGTGTGTCGCAAAAAACCTCGCTGACTCCGCCCACAAACTAAACCAACCTCCACAAACACTCCGCGCAGACTGCTCCACATGCACGAAATGGAAACCGGGAACCGCTTGGCTCAAATCAAAGACGCACTCGAGACCGGACTTCCTCTGCCAATTCTGCATCCAAGGAAAGCGGTATGGATGGGGGGTGTCACAACTATATATCGAGCTTCATTGCGGGCTACGGTCATCTCTTCCCCGCCCTACCACAAAAAACATTAACCACACCGAAACCCGCTTCATAAAACCCCTCAGATCAACGCCGCGGCAAGTAGCAGTACGACCTTGTGATTGTTCCGGCCCCCTTTCAATTGGCACTCAGATAATTGATTCATTGATTTTTTACTTGGTGAAAATTTGTTGGTTTTGGAAAATTAGTCATTTTATGTTGCGGGCGAAATTTACATTTGCACAAAAAATGACATTTGCGCAAAAAATGTTGGTGATGACTTTGTTTTTGATTGTAATCTCGCGACAGGCCTCTGGTGCTACCCCTGGCGCAATTATCGACTCGAAAATAAACTTTACTGCTGGACAGGACGACGTGAGATACATCGGCGGGGGGTGCGCGGGGGGTAAACTGCTGTCGAAAATATCGATACTATACCAGAACATACGCAGCGCCATTTCCAATGCGGATGGGATTTCAACACTTCTATCAACCGGTAAATATGACGTGATTCTACTGTCAGAAACGCAGTCCAAGTCAAACGTCGACTTGCCATCACACAAAAACTATGACAGGCATGCGATTCACAAACCGATGACGTATGGAAAGGGCGCTGCAGGTGGACTGGTGGCCTATACTAAATTGGCATTACGCGGGACGTATATCGGTTTGAGTAATGACGTGGAGATTTCGCAACATGTCTTGAATCTCACTGTAAACTTAGGTCAGAATAACCTGATGATTTCACTGGTATATCTCGAAAATAATGGCAAAGTTTTGAAGAATGAAAACTCGAAAATGTTAAATGAAAAATTGTTAGATCACCTGACGTCATTAGTCCAACTGAATCGAGCGAAAAATAAACCGTTCATCATATGCGGCGATTTTAACGGGCATGTGGGGGGGGACATACCGGGAAACCACGCAAAAACGAATTGGAATGGGGACCTTATTCGATCATGGTATAGAGCAATTGATTTATGGCCATCGAATAGTAAACTAAACGGTCTGTGGACGTTCAAACGCGCCAACTGTCGGTCAATTTTGGATCTAGTTTTTGTCGAAGGCCCTGCTCTGCGCCATTTTTACGGTGACATCTCGGAAGACGCCGCTGGGGATGCGACTTACAGCGATCATTTACCGATGTTGTTTCACATCGAATTTGACACAGTAATGGTGCATGGGCGTGTCAAGCTGAAAACCTGGCATCTAAAAACCGCGGATGATTGGAAAAATTACAAAAACGAGCTAAACACATGCCTATCCTCAACGGCAAAATCCGGCAATCACGCGGAATTGATAAAATCGATGCATGCGGCGGCGGAAAATGTACGGCCTGCGAACTCTCCAAAAGAAAAATTCGGAGATAAATTCCTAAGTAAACTGCTGCGAATCGTCAACAAACTCCGCCGGAAAGTGAAAAATTCGGGGGGGGATAAGCAGCAAATTTTGGCATTGCAGATTCAACGAGGGAGGTTGAACAGGTATAAAAACTGGAAAAATGCCAAAATGGTTGACACGGATTGCGTAAAATTTGCTGCGGCCACAAGGAAAAATGCCCAAAAAGACGTATTTGCTCTTCTAAAAACGGCCAAATCGACAGCGGTGAAGCATTTTGCCCTGCGCCATGAAACGGGCGAAATGGTGGAGAGTTCTGAAATGGAAAAAGTTCTGGGCAACCACTGGGAGATGATCATGACGCCGAATCCAGGGAAAATAAATATGGACGCCAGACACTGGTATGGCATGAACATGTTGAAAAACGACCAACACGCTATGCTACTAGCGCCTATAGACCAGATAGAACTCGCCGCTGCTCTAAAACGATTGCAACCTAAAAAATCTGCTGGGACAACGTCAATAAGCCACGAAATGATGAAAAACATGAATCAGGAAGGCTTAATTGGCTTGATTGAACTGTTCAACAAATGGTTCACGGGCGCCGAAATTGACCCGGATCTGCAATTATGCAAAATGACATATTTGCACAAAAAGGGTGCCTCTACAGACATACAAAATTATCGCACGCTGGGGACCGGATGCAACATTGTGAAACTCTACATGAACATTTTAAATAGGAGGACACTCAACGCGTTTGAAGCTTCGGGCGGCTTCGGTGAACTTCAGGGCGGTTTTCGCAGGAACAAGCGGACACTCGACAACTTGGTGATAATTGAAGCAGCCAGACAGCATGCAAAAAAACAGAAGGGTGCCCTGCTGGCGTGTTTTATCGATGCGGCTAAGGCATTCGACAAGGTGGATAGAAAAAAACTCTGGGCGAAAATGGCCTTCATGGGCTATCCAAATCGATTTGTGGCAGCCATCGCGCGAACGTACCAAAACCAAAAGTGCATATTGTCATTTGGCGACTACAAAAGTGGCCAATACGACTACGGCCTCGGTTTGAGGCAAGGGTGCTGCTGGTCACCCACCGGATTCATACTATACCTGGCAGATTTGCGACTAAATTTGGAGGCAAAAAACCTGGGGGCTGTGGTACCACAGTATGGGAAAGTGCCGGGGGTTTTCTTCGCCGACGACGTCTGCCTACTTAGCAACACCGAACCGGAAATGCAGCGAATTTTAAAGGTATTTAGCGATTGGAGTTGGGACTGGAATGTGGCAATAAACGTCACAAAGAGTGTCATGCTAAGGTTCGGCAGTGAAGCGACAGGGCGAAAATGGCGGCTGGGGTATGATAAAAACCACAGGCACACCGAAATTGGTGAAGTTGACAAGGTGAAATATCTGGGTGTTACGATCACAAGTGCCATCGACCCCTACAAACTGCACAGGGACACCGCGATTCAGAAAATGCAAAAAACCAGTTTCATGATCAACCATTGCGCAAAAAGGGCCCATAGGCCGGTCTACTGCGCACTACAACTTTGGAAATCGGTGGTCGAACCAGTGTCGCTTTACGGCTGCGATGTTCTGGGTTTGACGAAGGCGCAGCTTCAGGAAATGGATCGATTATTTGCACGGTGTATGAAAAGAATCATTGGCATCCCAAACACGGCATCGACAAAAGCCGTGCTTTTCGACCTATCGACGGCCCCACCCTCATGGCGGCACAAAAAACACGTGCTGCTGCTAGCAAGATATTTGGCAGCAAAAGATAAAACCAGTTTGCTGGGGATAGCATCCAAAACACTTGATGATTGTCAAACACCGGCTGCGAAAAAAACTTTAGATTCAGGCAACAACGCGGCAATCATGTCGCTGCGTTTTGCACAGTCAATCAACCAGCGCGCCGCCACGTACTCGGCAGAGTTGGATCTACCCCTGCCACGCATCTTTAGTACGAAAAAATTGAAATTTGACGCGGAATTCCATGGCAAAGTTGACGCATGGCTACGCGTGGAAACGTCGAAAACACACGTCGGTAAAAACTGGCTTTCATGCACGCGTAGATTGGACATTCGCGAATTAACGAGAAATTGCATGACATGGTTTCGAGCCCGACACGGATACCTGCCGGTGTCCTACTCGATTCAAACTGCCCTAGAGTGCGAAAAATGTCATGGGAATTTTGCAGAAAAGCCCCGTTTGACAGTTCAGCATGTGCTCGGCATTTGCAGCGATAAAATTATCAAACGCAAATGTGAAAATGTCGTTCATAGACTAAAATGCGATTGCGAAAAGCCAAAAACCGGTGTACAGAGACAGATTCAGTGGTTACTTAGTGCCAATAGATGCGCAATACATAGATACGAAATTGGAAATCACCTCCGCGAATGCATGAATATTTACAAATCACGCATGCATATGAAACCGCTAGACGAATAAAAATTAATCCGACGTTTAAATCACGAAAAATCCCTTCTCCAAACGCAAAACTATGACATCCCGAGCCGTAACAAGATATGACCAAGTTAAAACTTACACAGTGTAAACTCTGTTTTTCGGGTCGCGTTAAAACGGTTAAAACATGTCGACTCGGGTCGCAGGAAAACGTGGTCGTCGAGGATCCAATGATGTCCTGAGATACAGGATGGAAACGATTACATGATATTATCTTAAATTTGTGAAAAATATGTGATTATATAGACTTGTGGGTAGAACTCGTACAACCACCAGCGCAAGCTGGTGGGAAGTTCCTGCACCTTTGGTTACTTTTTCCATCTGGTGTGAAACCCAATGAACAACAATTCAATTCAATTCAATTCAATTCAAATCACAGTATGTTGTGATGTTTCATAAAGCTGTATAATAACTGTTTAGCATGGGATAACATATTTAGGTAAGTGGCGTTTTCTGCCATTTTTATTTTGACTTATTGAGTCTTTATTATTATTATTAGTTTTTATTTTGACTGCCATCTTTTGTCAAAAACATGTTTCAAGTGAAATTGGACATGGTACGATGCTGACACATGCACAGATGTGAACATGAACAGATACATTGAAAGTAATATAGCATATCTCAGAAGAATGTGGAAGCACATACAACACTAACATAAGATTTTTACATGGTAGCAGACAGAAATGGAAGGCTTACCACTAAAGAAACAATGGAACAAATGAAAACTACCCTCAATGTTTATCCATATGTAAAATGCACATCTGTATACACATATGCATTTGAAAATTGCAAAATATCTCATGAATCAGTACTGAAAATTTCAGCAGGCATTTAAAAAGTTTTGAACCTTGCACTTTAAAAACATCAAAACCTCAGACCAACCATTCCATGCAGTTACACACAATAGTTGACAAGCAATCATATCTGAAAAATATGTTCAAATTAAGTTTATTACTCAAGAACATATCACATTTATGTTCATTAGCT
This sequence comes from Sphaerolaimus hirsutus, assembly GCA_964036195.1. Lineage (NCBI taxonomy): Eukaryota > Metazoa > Nematoda > Chromadorea > Monhysterida > Sphaerolaimidae > Sphaerolaimus > Sphaerolaimus hirsutus. The sequence continues at coordinate 9,166,817 of OZ038450.1, read as the reverse complement.
ATTGAGGCTGAAAACAATATACCGTATATCCTTGAATAAGACCCCCCCTTGAATAATACCCCCCTGTTGGCCAGGTGAGGAAAAAATAACGCCCCCCTTGAATAACTCCCCCCTCTTGAATAAGCCCCCCCTCTGGGTAAAACGATGGATGAGCAACACACGAAAATGAAAACGAGACAAACAGGAAAATAAAGCTATGTCTGGGCTGATTCATCGAATGGGGTTTGGTGTGTGAAACGAAAAATACAAAAGAATGTTAGCCTATGATATTTTTAGGTTTAGATGATTGAACACGAATTTTAGGATGGATACGTTGTTTTGTTAGTGTTGAACTGGTCATTTTTTGCATTAGATGTGTTGATGGAATCCATACAAACAATGAATAAAGTGAAAGTTTTCCTGGAAGTTCTGAGGAAAAAATAACTCCCCCCTTGAATAGTACCCCCCTTGAATAACTCCCCCCTCCAAAACCTCTGACAAAATAATAACGCCCCTGGGGTCTTATTCAAGGATATACGGTAACTACATAAACTACAATACAGTGATCATTTCAAAGTTGTTAGAATACTGAACCTTTTCAATGTATACATATATGTAAAATACATTTTCTACTGACTGCAGAATACAGAAAATGTAAAATACTTTTTAACCCATACTCATGAGAACATGTGTGTAAAATAGTTTTTCCATGAAAATGTGAAAGTGAGTACCTTTTCCCAGGAAAATGTAAAAGTGAGAAATTTTTTCCCAGAAAATGCAAAAGCAAGTACTTTTCTTCACAGAATATGTAAAAGTAAAATATGAAAAAAATTGCAGTATGAATATGATATGATTTTTCTAGGTTTCTTTTTTTGGAACAAAAAATTGCAATTTGAAATAAATTTTCTGTACAGTTTAAAAAGTATGTGTACAGGAGAGTGCAGGTGCTTTTTTTGAACATACTGTACTATATTTCTTCAAACTACCCCCCTCAAAATGGCCATGTGAATTTATTAGCCCTTCCAAATTGAGTGTAAAAGGAACGTTAATGACAATAGATGCGGTTTGTAATCCAGGCAATGCAAAACACACATTTAAAACAATGACTTGTTACATTAGAACATTGTCTATGCCATCTACATACTTACCCTGGGGGTGACAAGAAAATGCAACATTGCAATTATGCATCATTTGGGGGACAAGTTTGCACACTCATCAGTAGCGGTGATTGCAAGCGAAAATATCCCACCAACAGTCACGCCTGTGCGATATTGACAGCACGTGCCAGCGCCCAGCGGCGAGGACGTACATAACACCCGCCCGGAAACGTACCAGTGAGTACACCGCCGCTCCGGCACTTGTCCAATTTACTGTAGCGCGGCAGTGATGTCATAGACCGCAAGCACCGCGCACAGGCGGCAGGGCACCAGAGGCAACGGATATTGAACGAGCTGCGTCAAACGAGAGAAAAACTATCATGACATGAGGTAAACACACACCGACGAGCAAAAGGACTGAGCACACGAAATCGCTGGATTCCGGAGGTGAGAAAAGCTAGTCCACTGACCGCACACTTTACACCGAAATATACCATATCCCACCTGAATGAGAGCCAAATATTTTTTTATTTTCTCATCTCACTACATCGCTGCCACCATCGCCAAATTTGGTGTAAATGCATTTTCTGTGTGGTTTTGTTCATCAAAATACGATAACTTTTGTATTAGGTGCAGTCCACGCAGTGAAAGGAACGACGAAAATAGAAAGCTGGAACGGCGGCAAGCTGAGAACAAAGTTGGCAAACAAATTAAAACAAAATAAAAATATCAAGCTGGCTCTTCATACCACAGGTTGACATGTATTTATATACGTATTTACTAGAGACAATTTTGTGCCCAATTTTCATTAACTCGATAAAGTCAAACAGTCAATGACGCACCACACATCGGAGTTTCGAGTTATGCGTTCGAACGCTTTTCGGAAGCGAACGAAAATCCGGAAACAAAAAATGTACCGGAAGATAACCTGCAGAAGGACAAAATCTTAGGCCTACATGCGGATTGGCAAGGCAGCAGGATCCTTCCTCCGTACATCATTCAAACTTTTTGGCATGCATGTTTTTCATCCAAAAATTCTCGATATACTCCGGTTACTTTACACCCTGCACGCGTGGTTCCCGCTGGAAGTGTGCCAACGATGGTTAACGCGTCCGAGTTTCATAAAAAGATGACAAATATTGATAGTTGATTGTTGTTATAATGTTATTCATTTACATATTCACATCGATGAATTTTTTTCATATTTTTACGGAAATCGCATGATTTAATAATCATTGGCACGCTTCCAACACGAGACATAAATCAGTGCGAGGGCAGAGTATCACGTACGCCGAGTATACGAGAAGATACAAGTTCCGCTTCCGTGTCCGAAAAACGTTCGAACGCATAACTCAATATTTCAGTGTGTAATTGGCCAATACGCAATTATATAATCTGTAGCAAACAGTGTATAGAATTTAATACCCAACGCTGCCTATGTCTTTCATGCGAAGTTGCAATTTAGATTGCTTTTGAAAACAAACGAGCTCGTACAAACGCCGAGGAAGTATTTGCAGATGAAAAATTAACTATAATTAACGGATCAATAAACTTCAATGGAGCTCAACTATTAATCTTGCATTGTAAAACTGTGTCAAACAACGAGAAATAGTCTCTTCAAAAACCACCTCGGCATAATATTCCACATAACTACGCTGCATCAACGCAGCCAGCGTATCAAACAACCTAAAATGTACAGAGAAAAGGGAAGAATTTTGTGCCCAACAACAATTACCTAGTTACATCAAATATTAGTATTTGCTAGTATTTGCTTGAAAATTAACCTTTGGAGTTATTTTTTGTCAGACTTTTCGAGGGAGACGTATTCAACGGGAAGAATTATTCAAGTAACAGGGGCAATTATTCAAAAGGGGGTATTATTCAAGGTGGAGGATCATTCAAGCAAATACGGTATATAAGGTATCCACGGTTTCGAGAAAACAATTTTTTTAACGAATTAGGCACCGCAAAAGCCATTCAAAAATGATACTCGCATTGTTATCAATCGATATCTCCGTATTCAAATAAACAATTTATAGCGCCTAGCCGTAGCGACGGCGATGCATGATGCCTAATATCGATCACAAAGTATGTCCATGCTTTCCAAAACACGCAATAGTGAAGCAGGGATTGGTATGTTCACTCTCCAAATCATGGCAACAAGATACCTATTCCATTGGCGAACTGGATACTGAAAATATTTACTTCCGCATTCGACCGATATTTAGATTTTTCGATGAAAAAATGCCCCCATGCGAATTGAATTGAAAGAACAAGTTCACTGGAACTCACTGTAGTTGACACTATTTTTTGACACTAGTGGTCGGCATAAGCAATATTTTTTGCAACTTAATTGAAAAACCGGACGCGGACGCGTACGATGCGACGACTACAAAAAGCAACAACTGCATCAAATGCAACGCAAAATGCGAATCACTCGACCTCGCCAGGCGACCTGTCGCCATTAGCAGTTTCCTCTACCTGCATCGGCTCCTCAGCCAATCCATCATGGGCTCCAAATTGGTCGTCGGCACCAGCTCCCGCATCAGCATCGCCCGGTGGTGGCGAATTTGGTGGGGCTAGAGCCTTCTTGTTGAAGCCGCCACTTCTGTCTCCAACGGAAGCATTCGGAGGCGCCTCATCGGCTGGCGCTGGCGAATTTGATTGGGTTAGCGCCTTTTTATTGAAGCCGCCGCCGAAGCCGTCATTTCTAGCATCAACGGAATTGTCGGCAGCATCCGCTGCCGCGTGATCGGCCGGTGGTGGCGAATTCGATCGAGTGAGCGCCTTTTTGTTAAACCCGCCGCTCGTGCCGCCACCATCTGCAGCCGCATCGTCGGGCTCCGGCTGTTTCTTCTGCTTGCGCCACTCGGACGCCTTGGCCGCCCAATCCATGTCGCGCTCTCTGTTTTGGCTGTGTCGTTCGTCGGGCCGTTCACCTCTGGTCTGTCGCACGACAGCTTCCTGCAGAACGCTCGGCAATGCGGAGGTCAGCGGGCGCTTATTGAACCCGCCGCCAAAGCCGCCATCGTCGTGGTCGCGATCACGGTTACGGTCTCGGTCTCGGTCACGGTCCCGGTCACGGTCGCGGCCACGGTCGCGATCACGGTCACGATCACGGTCGCGGTCACGGTCACGGTCTCGGTCGCGGTCTCGGTCGCGGTCCCGGTCGCGGCCAAAGTCGCCCGACCGACGATCACCTAGGGTGAACAAAAACCCGCTATAAATACATAGTTTCTGCGCGCTTCAATTTAAATGTTTGACCCAGGGGTCTCAAATGAGGGGGGGGCAGCTACCCCAAATCGGCCAGCTATTTATCAATCTATACCGGAGGGCACTCAGCTATTTATAGGTATATATAATTTTTATGCTAATTTAATCCCCCGAGCCCACCAATCGCTCAGCTATCCATTTATGCTGCGCTATTTTTGAGCAATTTGCTAATTGTCACCTTCAAAATAGCTAAATATATTGGGTTATGTTATTTATTTTTATGGACCGATTTTTATAGATATTTTTGTCTACCGAAATTCCTCCGCTTTTGTCTTTCCTCGAAATACCCAGAAGGGGTTTATTTTTGCAGAGTGGAAATTTGAGGGGGTATTTCGGGGGGGGGGGGGGGGTTATTGGAGGGGGGTTATTATTTTGCAAGAAATGTTCGTAAATATTGTAGTGAAGAATGGCCTTTTACATACCCAAAACTGGTAATAAACGTCACCAAACGGGACGTAAATATAAGAACATACAAACGTAGATAGCTATACAAACGTAGATAGCTATACAAACTACTCTACCTATGTATAGCTGCGATGAGATTTGAATACATCATGTACATTGTATGCATGATGTACATCATTCAAGATGTGGGTTTTTCGAGGAGGTGGGGGGGTTCCCCAGCTCGAAAACACCTGGGGGTATTTCGAGGGGGGGGGGGTTATTCAACGGGGTATTTCGAGGAAATACGGTATTTGAGCGATTTTCCCATTTTTACCTTGTATACCTTGAAAAAGCACAATATATTGAGCTCCCGCGAGCCCCCCCCCGCCAAAAAATTATTCAACTATCTATTCCGCCGATTTTTAGGTGCGCTTTTCTACCTTTCCAGCCCCCGCGAGGGTCAAAATACCGGAAAAGCCTGGTTTGACCTACCACTTGGACAATCCTTTGAGATGTGGCCGGGTTCGCCACATCGGTGACAAGTCCGAGTGTCGCGGCCGGCGCCACCACCTGATAAGCGATCAAGTTTTGTCACAGAAAAAAGGACAAAACAAACTGAACCAAAAATCGAGGATGCAGGCTCCGTAGACATGTAAACCCGCGACATGGTATGCAGGGGCTCCAATGGGGGGGGGCTGTCCCTAATCGCCCAGCTATCTATCTATCCCGGAGGCCCACTCAGCTATCTATCCATCCCAAGGCAATTTTTGTGGCTACTTTCCCCTGAGCCCCCCCCCTCCATCCAAATCGCTCAGCTATTTATCTATTCACGTGAAGCAAATTTTGAGCGATTTTTCCCAAATTTGTACTAGAAATTGTCAATTTTTGTTAGATTTTGCAAATTTTCACCTTAAACCGATATTTTGGGATATATACATATTTTTCAGCTATATTTTACCTACATGTCGAGCGGGTTTACATGTCTACAGGCACAGGGCCCAAAAACAGCCCCAAAGCGAACCAAGTGGCGGCCGACCAAAGCCGCCGCGATCGCCGCTTCTGTTGTCGCCAAAGCCGCCGCCGTTGGGGCACTCTCTGGACATGTGGCCCTCCTCGCCGCACCTGTAGCACGCTCTGCCGCCGCCTACGAGGTAGACACGCGCGGCATATAGTTTCAATGTGAATTACGGCGATTTGAAAAGAAAAATGATCGGAACTCACTGCGACGCTGGGGGCATTCTCGAGACATGTGACCGATTTCACCGCAGTTGTAGCATTCTCTTCCACCTGTATTTTATGTGAGCGGTTTACAACGGTTCATTGGTATACTTCGTGGCAGACGTAATGCTATTCACTTTTCTGTACGAAACACTCCCCCATGACGTCATCGGTGATAAAACCCAAATTGTTTCAAAAACGTTTCATGCACAAAGTAATCCGCTGTCTATTTTCAATATTTTCATTTATTGTCAAAGCGGGCATATGACAATAACATGACACAGCCGTTGCGTTGGCGCATTGCCACGTCTTTGTGTGCATTTGTAGTAAGTTGATTGAACTTACTACAACTTGTAGTTATTAATCAACTACTACACATGTAAACTGTGGTGTCCGCAGTTACCGTTTACTTTTAACCAAAAAAGTGAAAAATACTGCGTTATGCAAATATGCAGTGAAACAGCCATTGCACCGACTGTCAGGTCTGCCGCCACGCGGACCGCCAGACTGCCAGGATGAGTCGCGATCGTTGCCGTCGCGGTCACCCCCCAGCGCCCGTCGATTGAAGCCACCACCTCCGCCTGGGCACACAAAGATCGTGGAACCTACCCGCGGTGACATTCAACCACCCCATCACAACCGCCTCAAAGGAACTCAACCTACCGAAGCCCGTTCTTCTGCTGGTGGTGGCGCTGCCCACATCGCTCATCGGCGGCGGCACATAGCCGCTCGTGGGGTCTATGCCGAAGGGCGCCGCGAACGGGGGCGGCATGGGCGGCGGCATGCTGCCCGGCATGTTATACATGCTCGGCGGCGGCGGCAGGCCCGCGTAACTCGTCGGCCCGCCCATCATGGACATCGGGGGAGGTGGCGGCCTGAGATTATTGGGGCGGAGACTTGTGATTTTATTTTTTGGTTGACGTTTGCTGCATTGTGGCTTTCACACAAATTTCACAGATCATTACCTTAAACAATTTCACGCCACACTAGCTTTAAGTGACATATTCACACGGATAACTGAACAAATTCTTCACACTTCAAAAAGGGGGACACCAAATGGGCGATAGCAATATTACCGCCACAGCCCCCTTTAACAGCACACCCACCTGGGGAAGTCATGCGTGCTAGCCGCATAAGTGGCGTTGATGACCGACCGGCCGCCCAGCCCGACCAGGCCGGTGGCGGTCGACTGCGCGTCGAAGTCCACATTGGGCGCCATCGACTGCGCGTCCACGTCGTCCGTGCGTCCCATTTGCGAGCGCGCGGTCGGCGCGCCCCACTGCGTGTGCGTTGGTATAGTGGCGCATGGAAAACCAGGTGTGGCAACGCATGAGGAGGTAAAGAACGAACCCTGCTCGATCTGCCGCCAGACCGCACAGAGGGGGCGTCATACTCGGATGGGGCGCCGGCCGTCGGTCGACTGCAACAGGGGACAATTTTGGAAAACTACCGTAAACGCCCGAATGTGGAGTTACAAATATTTTGAAATACGGGGCGGGAGTTATATTTACGATGGGGGGACGATTTATCCAAGAATTCTAAGATTTCAAATACAGCTCCAGTTAAAATTCAACACAACATGTGGGCACGCCACTAGTAGGACCTCGAATATTGGGAAACTCATGAATCAGTTATGAACATATTTGATTTTACCATAATGAATGTTTTTGATCGCCGTCAACAGTTGACACCCTTCATTGTGGTAGGCTGTAAGTGTGTAAAAACAGATTTACGAGTTTCCCAAATTTTTGTAGTCTACTACTGTGCGCACTGCGCAGTGCCGACATAAATATCATTTAAAACATAGTTACATGAAATCTCCATGTGGCTGTGATGTCCAGGGTGGAAATGATGTCCAAAACAACTTCCCATTCGATGAATGCAACTTACTTGCGTGGCGTCTGGCCGCCGCTGCGCGCCTGGTTATTCAGCGGGTAGGCGGGCGTAGGCGCTGACATCGACACGAGCATATTCACACACACAAATATTTGTTGACACGATTAACAAAGAAAACACCACTTACGTGGATTCTGATAGTTCTTTTTGAACCAATTGAGCATCTGGTTCAACGAGGGGTGCATCTCGCCGCGGAAGCGCAGCCCCTCGGGCGTCACGGTGTACCACTCGTGGCGGCACGCCCGCTTCGGCAAGTACGACAGCAGGAACTTGCCCGGGTAGCACTGGCTCGGCGAGATGATGTAGCTGCGATGAGGGTCGTTGACTCAAGAAATGGAAGCTGACAAAAACAATGATTTCAAAAGGAGACTCATTACAAATACCTGCATCTACCCATTATTAACTTATTCTGCAATCTTTTGTTTGGTGCATTGTATACTTCAGTGACACGACACTCTGCACACGCACTGATAAATGTAACGCGTTGGAAGCGTGCCAGCGATAATAAAAACATGCGATTTCTGTGAAAATCTGAAAAATGAATTTTTGTGAATAAAAACGTTATAACAGGAATTAATTTTTCGATCTTTTTATGAAAGTCGAATGCGTTAGATATCGTTGGCACGCTTCCATCGTGAATGACGTTGCAAGGTGTAAAGTCACTGGAGTATACTTGTGTTATCTGACGGGGGCGGGCCACTTTCATTCCATGTCAAGACGACTTTAATAAATACTAACGGAATAGTCTTATTTTTCGTAGTCTCTTGCTTCAAAAAGAGATTCTTCTCTATAGCATCGCGAGACCGCCTCAGTTCGTCCGGCTTGAAACGCTTGAATGTGTTTCCATTGATTGTGAATGGCTCTTGCACGGCCAGACGCACGGGCACTTTATCGTCAGCCTCGGATATCTACAAACGGGGATAAGGTGGTTAAACGTGGTATTGTGGTATTTTTTTGAAAGTAGAGCTTCGCTCACAAAACATAATCCTCCAATTATAGAGAATTGCCGGCTGTTCTTAAGAGTTCAAAGAGACTTGGGAGGGGTACGAAGGGGGTTATTGGGGGGCTATCTATCTATCCCAGGGGGCAAATTTTTTGGCTCCTATACCCTGAACGCCCCCCCCCCTCCAATCGGCCAGCTATCTTTGTAGCCGTAAAAATTTTCACCCAATTTTTGTTCAAAATCGCTAATTTTCATACCGTTTTTTTTCCGACCTTCACATTCACAATTCATGGTCGTTATTGTCTATTTTCAGATATTTTTTGTAGTATATGTGCTTTTTTAAACTAATTTTCGCGATTTTCCCCCTTTCTGCCTTCCACACCCTGAACAAGCCAACGCACCCTCCCCCTAAAATCATTTTCCGCGCAACGCCTCTCACCTGTCCATCGCGAAAGCCAAAACCCGGGTCATAGTAATACTTGTAGTGCATCACGTCGCGGGCAAAACCGGCCATGGGCGCCACGTAGCGGGCGACCACCTCGTCGAGGTCGTCGAACTCCTCCTGGTCGATGGTGAGCCGCTTGCCCAACGTGTACGGCTTGTCCTTGTCGTGCTCCATGATGTCCACATGCGCGTAGATGTGCTCGGTCACTTTCCACGTCAATGAGAGGTGGTCCGTGTGCTGCGAAGTGAGTTTGTTGGTTGACAAGTGAGAACGCAGATTGATTATAGAGTGGTTTCGTTGAAAGGCGCCGACTGATATGGCGTTACGAGGATGTTGTAAAAACGCTGTAGCGGCTCGAAATCGAGTTTTAAAATATTGAATCACCACAATCCAACATATGGCAAACCGCAGCAACCAGACTTCAGTGAAAGTCGGAAAACTCGCGAATACCAAAGTCACGACAGTCAGTCAAACGGAGCCATGCATGGCTCTGGCGCCATCGATGCACGACGCTCTTATAAATGGCGCTCTTGCATTGAACAGATCAAAACCGCCACTGACCAAACTCGAAGGTCGGATGATGCACTCGCCCTGCTCCATCGACTCCAACAACTTCTCCGCCTCCTTGCGCGTCACATTCTTGAATGACGGGTGCGTTATCACCTGCAATCAGTGAAGCAGTGAGTACGTCTACCGTATTTACACTAAAAACCACCCACGGGTTTATTATTAAGCCAACAAATTTTGAGGGGGTTAATTCATACACTATGTACATTAATCCAGACGGGGGAATATTTCGAGGGTTGGGGTTATACGTTCACCAGTTCGCTCAGACCAGGGGGTATTCGAAGGTGGGGGAGCTCAATTCAAGGGGGGTAACTGAAGGAAATACGGTGCGCTAAAAACTAACCCTTTTGGTGAAGGCAGACCGCTGCATGGACATGCGCGCGGCGCGTTCTTTCCGCTGCTGCGTGTGCTCTGCATTCAACTCCTTATCAAAAAAGATATCCATGTCTGGCTCGTACATCCGTTTTTTGTCATTCAAGTCACTGGTTTTCGCTGTCAGAGTAACAGACAACGTGGTAGTTCTAATCGAGTTGAGCCGGCAGCGGATCGTCGAACCAGACTGAAAAAGTGCAAAAAATTAACCGGCAGGCCACGGAGGGATTCGAACCCTCGACCTTCTGTTTACGAGACAGACGCTCTAACCCCTGAGCTACGCAGCCGGATGGGAGGCGAGATCTCAAGTCGGTTTATAAAGACGACAGAGATGATAAATAAATGGAAACAGATTTTCTAAAGGGTAAGAAACTATTTTTATGATAAACCGGATTCGCTTCAAAATTCCAAATAAATACATTGTTTAAAAAATTCCAGTTTCTGAACGAAATTATAACAAACCCAACGTCCCCAAATACCCCAAACCCACCTTGACATACTTATCCACCTCAAACTTATTCTCCTGCTTCAACTTTTCCGCCTCATCCGACAAATCCTTCCAAGGAATGAACCCAGAAAGTCCATTCTCCAACTTGACACGCACGCCCAACAGCAAGCCGCTGCACACGGCCGTGTGAGTGTCTTGCCACTCCCTGAACACGACCGTGTCGTCCTCGCCGGGGCCGAGCTCGGTGACGCACTCGGTGCACAGGGGGCACATGAGCCGGCCGTGGTTGTTCTCGTCGGTCACCTGTGATGGGGAGGGTGTTGGCAGTGTGCCAAAACTGGGGATAGAGTGTGACTCTACCTTCTCTGGTGATAAGTGAGGAAAATAAGTGTAGGTAAGTGAAAGTAGGTAAGTGTTTCTGTAATTAAAAATACTCTTCGCTGACATCTTTACTTATCATTTGACTTGCTACTTAAACTTTTACTCGTGTACTCGTTTACTTTTACACTTCCCACTTCACAAGCTCCAGCTTCGTATAGGTGCACGTAGTTTAAAGCTAGAGGGCTACTAAAACTACCGTAGTTATCCGAGTATAATCCCCGGGTACTATACAAATTTGGGGGCTTTTATCAAACACTTTCCAAGTGCTGTGCGGTACACCGTTAGTGCGGGGCAAACGACACCGACCTTGACCAAACCCTTGTCCAAGTGCTCATATTCAGTGAGACGGCGCCTTTCTCCCTCGTGATGAGGCACCCAGTTACTCGGTTTCCGCCAGTAAATCGGTCTCAGCACCCGCACCAGCAGCACTTTGCCTGAAAGATGAATTCGGAGATGGTGAACGGAGACCAATTAAAAGTAAGTTTGAATCATAGCAATCGATTCACAATTGATCAAATGCCAAAATTTCACTGGACAGGCAAAAATATTTGTGCTACCCATGCTTAGTTTTGGTGTGCCTCAACGACTCAGAGAGATGCGGCAGTGCAGAAAATTCATGTAGAAAATTGGAGAAATGAAAATTATTCTGAAACATAAAAAAGTGACGGCTGCTGAAAGCCCAAATCAGCTATTAAAAACCCTAAAAATCAGCACAACCACTGATAACACTTCGAGAGAATGCCCGTGAAATGCAAGAGGGGCAACGTGAATGAAGAGTTTTGGGACTTGGTTTCGCAGCTCCCTATGGATTGCATACCATCCACACCCCCGTGAAAAAATCCTGGATACGTCCCTGACATACCTTGCACCAACATAAAAAAACAAAAGACCCCCCTGCCAACGTACCAACGTTAAAATGGTCGGGGTCTTCCTTGGTGAGCAAGCAGAACAGCTCCTCGTACCTGACGTTGTCGGGCGGCGGTTCCCACCGGCCGCCCACATCGTCGCTCGCGCTGCCGGGTTCCACGAAGGGTGCCCTGTGGTCTTTGTAGGGCTCCGTCAGCTCGGACCTGTGGAAAGGGTTGGATGTTATAGGTTGTGGACAGGGTTCAAACGGTTCAAGGGTTCCCGGTAAACGTCCCAAATCAGGATCCCGATCGCGGAAAATTTCGAACAAAAAAGTGAAAGAAAATGACTCCTTGAACTGAGAAATGTGAACCGAAATATCCACTGTGCCTTTTGCTCGCCACCCGAATTCAAGTGCGTTTTTATTGTGAAAAATTAGAGAAAAACCCTGTATACCAGTTGGGCCAAAATCCCGATCCCGTGACTAGGGTTGGGACGATATATCGTATCGAATATCGAATATCGGATATCGACTATTTTTTCATATCGAATATCGATATCGAAAATTTTGAAAAAATATCGAATATCGATATCGAATATCGACCATTTTTTCGATATTTTCGATATTCTATACTCCCTGGGCTTGACTTCAAATAAGCCAGGAATGGCACTATTAGAAGGCGATTTCATAAGCAATTTTAACAAATTTTGCGCGCAAGCGCGCACTTTGTTCTCACATGACAGGTATTTTGTTCCAGCACTTGTGACTGCATCAAATCTTGTGCAAATGCTCTCTCAGATGTTCACATAAGAGTATATGTATGTTTAATAGCTACTTACACCATGGAAACATCAATGGCACCATGGCATGGCACCTATAAATGTGGCTGGAACCTTTTACTTACCACATCTGTCACATTTTTAATCATTTTCTCATTTTGATCATTGTATGCCATATAAATTTGTATCACCTACTTTTCAGTAGAGATGATCAGTTGGGTTTGTGTTCAAATGGAAATGCAATATGCCAAATGAGATATGCCCTGCTATACCAAAAGCAAAATATCGAAATATCGAAAATATCGAAATATCGATATCGAATATCGAGCATTTTTTAATATCGAATATCGAATATCGATATCGAGGGTCCATATCGTATCGATATCGAATATCGAGTTTCAGAAAAAAATATCGAATATCGAATATCGATATCGAAAAGTCATATCGTCCCAACCCTACCCGTGACTAAGATCCTAGATAATCCCGATTCCGAAAACTAAAAAATAAATCCCGATCTCGAAAAGTCAATTCCGTTTGAACCCTAGTTACGGAAACAAAATTCAGCGACACAGGGGCCGCTTATAAAATGAATACAGCAAAAAACAACGCACCGGATGGTGTACAGCGTTGTCCATTTTTTGCCCAGTCCCTGAAAAAAGAGTCTCATGAAATAATGTTTATTCAAAATGTTCACAATTGTTTAGAAAGATTAAAACATGCCTGCCGTTTCAACTCCTCAGCAAAGGCATCCAAATCAAGGTCTTTCAACTTTTCAAACTTTTCGCGCATGATCTCTTCCACAGCTTCTCGATCTCCATCCCGGTCATTTTCCTCATCTTCCAGCGCATCTTCCGCCATCTTTTTTGCCCAACTGCAAAAAGAAATAAAGATTAAATAAACGGGTGAAAAAATGCAAAAAATTATCCGGAAGGCCACGGAGGGAATCGAACCCTCGACCTTCTGTTTACTAGACAGACGCTCTAACCCCTGAGCTACGCGGCCGGATGTAGAGTGGTTGGCAATAAAGGACTATAAAACTACGCAACGCAACTGGCGATAAATTTTCAAGACAGCAAAAGCACGCCGTAAATGTCGAATGGGAGACTATGAAACTGTTCGCAAATGAAACAATGTTCTAAATACTTCAATTATCCAAAAACAGAATTCACGTAACGCAGTTAGAATTGAAAATTTCTCCGGGAGATTTATATTTAAAGATATAAAGTAATTTTTACATTGAATATAAATGCAGAAATTTTTCAGAAGAAATGCATCAGAATTTTGGAGAGAGATTGATTAAGAATATAAAAATATCACAAAGTATTAAAATATCGCACTTTCATTTATTTTTTCCTGGCTTTTCTCACATAAATTTAAAAAAAAATTTTCTGGTATCATATTCAATTATATCTCCCCAAAATAACGAAACTCCAAAGCGAAATGCAATCATGCTAAAACAAACTCGTAATGCTCTGGGTGTATCCTGGTGCCGTCGAGCAGTTCTGGATACGCGTCCCTGCGCTCGGCCATGCGATTCGTGTCGATCTTGATGAAGCCGGCGCAGTTCATGAACACCTTGCTGCCCATGCTGAACTGAAGCACCAGCGCCGTCCGGTTTTCCAGCACCTTCGACTTGGACGCGCGCACCTGATGAGGAACGTGTTGCAACTTGCGAGTGAGTGATGGAAAAGCGCCCGAAATTTTTGAATTAGGTGCCAAAACACGTCAAAATTTTCGCTGGATAAATGAAATTCCGCAAAATTCACAGCTGTTTTACTACCACTTAGAATACAACGCCGAAAAACTTCGTTTCAACAACACTCTCCTGAAAATTGTAATATTAAAATACCTGTTTGAGATAATGGGCTGCTTTACGCGGGCCCAAGCCGCACACAAACTGCAGCATGGGCTCTAAAAACGAGTGCTCCACGCATCGGTTCATATCCACGCCCACCTGCGCACAAGTACATGTTATTCATGCAATTACGGTAACGTTAGATTTAAACTGTTGACGGGGGATGGAAGGTGAAACACACCTCGTTCACTCTATTGATAATCTCCTTGTGCAGTGCCCATTGCAAGTCCTCCTCGGGAACCTGCGTGCGAGAAGAATCAAACATTTACATAACTGTCTACATCTCCTACAGAGAGTAAATCCTCGAATAATCCCCAGTGTTATTAAAGTGAGGGAACAACTCACCCTTCATGTTGAAAACTTATATGCATGAGTTTTTTTTTTAAATGTGAAATATATACTTTTGCGGCTGATGCCCATCAGCTTTGCTTTCATTGTTGTATTTAAAGACTGAATTCTAACTTACATTCATGGAATTAGTTTAACCCATTCATACAATAAATTGATCATGCATTTATCATTCATACATCATGCAATACTGTGACGAAATAATAAACTCCCCAGAAATATTCAATAATATACGGTACACATCAAATCAGGAAAAAATGGTCACCTGGTGCTGGAGGGGGTGCAAGCTTACGCAGAGCAGCTCCTTGTCGGGGCTGCCGCCCAGCTGACAAAACACGGGCAGTGGGTCCTGTAGACGGCGGGCTAATGCAACGGCTTGTCGGGTCAAAATTGGAAGGTCGCCAAATTCAGCGATAGCCTGAGGAATAGTTTATATTGCACAACGAAGGCAGGGTTGACCAATACATGGGACTGTTTGACACAATTGTACATAAAAATGTAAACGCCCAGAAAAGGAAAAAAATCCAATAATTCAAACAAGCGACAAATGTGTATGCCTACCTTAATATCTTAGTTGGAAACTGATTTGCAAATGCAAATTATTACGAAAAGTATTTGCAATTTGTCCCCTTTAAAAAATGAATTTCGTGTTTGCCTCAACGTGCAAAAGGGCCAGTCACTAACCTCACGACTATTTTGATGCACTTTCGCCGCATCATTGTCAACAAAGTACACGGGTACGATACGTTTCAACTTGCTGGTATTCCTCCAGTCGAGTATCAACTTCTCCAAATTACGTTTCGCAAAGAAGGCGTTGCTGCGAGAAATAAATACACGTTTTAGAAAGTTTTTTAAACACCGTCTTTTAAAATTGAAAGGAAATTATACAAAACTCAACTAATTATTTGACCAAAACTGTAAACATAATAGGGTTGGGGACTCTTACCCAACACCTGAACCCGATTATTTTCATTGGTTGTGGCTTGCTGCTATATTGTTTATATAGTAAAGCTCCGAAATATCGTTGAGTTAACCTATACAGGTGTATCAGACAAGTTGCAGTAGTTTGTGATTTTTAAATTTTTTCCACTCATCAAAATTTTGATTCAATAAATATATATAACAAACTGAAGATTTCCACATTCTGGTTGTCATACTGCACGTAGGAAATTTCAAATGCTAAACCAACGGCGATTCGGTAGCAAAAGCGATTGCATGCGGTTTGTGCTTGACCATAAAATCAAGCAATGCCAAATTGTCTTCATTTCTGAGCTCTATCGCGTGCGCATGCCGACGGGTGCTCATGAAATGCGGCAAGCGAAGGTGATCGATTAATTGGCCATCGCCACCGATCACCGCTCCGGCCGTTGTGTCTTCGCTGAGCGTATAAGATGATTTTTTATTGACAATGTAGCTGATAATGTAGCTAGGTAGTATACCCAAACCCAAATTGATCAGTTTCTTATTAACGTCATCTGAGAAACTGTCATCTAGGGTGTCAAAAAATTTTTTTACGGAAAACGGAAATGTAAAAAAATTCCTGCCGGAAAACAAAAAGATACAAAAATTTCACTCAGCGGAAAACGGAAAAATGAAATGCCGGAAAACGGAAAAAGAAATTTTCACAGAAACGGAAAAAATAAAGCGAAATTTTCACGGAAACGGAAAAAGAGCGAAATTTGCACGGAAATGGAAAAAAAATTGCAGAAGAAAAACCTGCATGTAGGTTTTCCTGTTTGGCTTTGATTGTGGTAGCTGTACATTCTGCAACTATGGATCATGCCAGTAACTTCACTTGTAGTTCAAGCTTAACTGAACCAACAAAAATCATCAAAAGGTAGCAAAAGTACACTACAACAACAATAAGAATTTAGCAAAAGTGAACTTTGATGTAACTGAACAGTAAAAAGTATACTCAGCAGACTGCAAAGTATGTCAAAATTACTTATGTATTTGGCATGCAGTTTCACATAAAAAAGAAAAATATTAAAAAATGAGAATACAGTAGTATGTACATGCAACATATGTTCATTTCCTGAAATGTTTTTTCTTTTTTGGGACATCTTTGATTCTATAAACAATGACAATGGAGCATTTTCTTCAGAAAAATAGCATGCAGTCTGCTGAGTATATAAGAGAGATAGGGTTCAAACGATAAATCGTATCGATTATCGGATATCGACCATTTTTTCATATCGAATATAGATATCGAAAATTTTGGAAAAATATCGAATATCGATATCGAAAATTTCGAAAAAAGATCGAATATCGACCATTTTTTGATATATCGAACCTGTATAGTGTCCCTAAATTAAGTTATCATTTTCATTTTGAGATATTTACGATTGATCTGATTTGCTTATAGTATTGTATTTGAAGAGTAAAAGTACAGTATTTATAATGATATTTTTGCTGGAGTGCTAAATTTGAAGCTAGAAAATCCTGATATGCTATTTTTTGCAACATGCCCTTAAGCAATTAGGTTATAAATATGAACTGTAATATCTACCAATTGTTATTTGTCTGATACACTTTGATTCATCATGTTTCTCTTCCATTTTCTATTTTTGAGTGATGTAAACCTTGTTAAAATCATATGTACCATTCACATTTCAGTAAAGAGATGATTAACCACGTGTTCAACCACATGAAAATACAATATGCCACTTGAAATATGTCTTGCTATACCAAAAGCAAATCGCAATATCGAATATCGAAAATATCGAAATATCAAATATCGAATATCGGCCATTTTTCAATATAGAATATCGAACATCTAAATTTTTACTGTATTTGGCTCAAAATCAATAATTTTGTGACTTTCCCCACATTTTAAAGAATTCATGGCTCATTTTTTTAGCTTTTTCATCTGTCACCATTACCTACTCTTATTCAAACGAACCCAGCACCCTCACAAAATTTAAAAAAAAATCCACAACCCTGCCAAAAACGAACCCATCCATGAAGGTGAGCGCGAGAATCTTGTACCCCCCGTGTCTATCCCTCTCCATGTCCCTAAACTCAGCATCAAGCAGCCGCTGTTCATAATCCTCATCCCCGCGCCCAGCGTCGAACTCGTCCACGTTCTCCCTAGGCGGGCCGGGGTTGTTGCGCAGCCGCAGCGCCGTGGTGGGGTCGAACGCGCCCACCGACAACACGTTGTACAAGCGCGAGCAGGCTTTCTGAGGGGAGGATTGATTGAGTTGGATTGATCGTTGGAAAAGTTGGGGTAGGTGGAAGTGAGGATGTTCACGTTGATAAATGGTATCCAATGTATTTAGGCCCCAAAAAAATCTGAGGGAATGGTCAGGATCGGGCAGTACTTTTCCTCAGGCGGGTAGATTGTAAAGGAGATATTTCGTTGAAGTAAAAAACAACATATCGTTTTCACTTTCATCTTTTAATACCTTACCGTTTCATTTTTATGTCATGAAATTTACTTAGAAATGACACTTGAAACACCTAGACAAGTATGAATGTATTTCAAATAATTAACAACAAACCGATATAATGAATTCATTAGCCTCTTGCCGCATGACCGACAATATCTCTTTCGTGAGCACGGGCACCAGAAACTGTTCAATGCACATGGTGACCGCCTTCCTGCGCTGTTCGTTCCAAGCTTGAGCCAACGCGCTGGATTCATCCTGCGCGCACAAGTTCACTGAAAGTTCGAAACCTCACAGAAAAAAAGTTGAAGAATAAAACGGGAGTAAACAGTACCGATAAAAAGTAGGGCACAAACTGCTCCACCAAGGGCTTGTAATGCGTAGGGCATTCATCAGCGCGATCCACAATTCCGGGGTAGAGAGTCATTTTGACTAGTCCCTGCGACTGAGCCTCCTCCAAACTGGCAAATTCGAAGGCGCTCATCCAGCGCACCGGTTTATTGCGCAGATATTTCCGTTTGTACAGCGGGTGGAAGTCTTCGATTTCCTGGTAGACAAAACAAAAATAAGCATCACTCACAGTACGAAAATCAACGACACCTCAAAAATGGCTTTACAACCGAACTCACACTGATCCCTTTGGGGGTCGGTCTGACATTGACGTTGCACATGTTTCTGTAAGCGGCGCGGACCTTTGCGCGGAAGCGCGGCTCCAGCGACAACTCCTTGGCGTACATGTAACAGGCGCCGCGCAGCGCCATCTCTGGGGTGGCGAACTGCCTGAAAAGGCGGCACTAATTGTTTTGTGATGCCGTTAAAATACGCGAAGAACCACCACACACAAACATTTTGAGTGCCCATATTACCTCGAAATACCCCCATGGGGGTTTATTATTTCGCCAGCAAAATTTGAGGGAGGTTAATTCGAGGGGGGTATTCGAGAGGGGTTTTTATTATTCCGTCAGAAAGTTTCGTAAGGATCGTAGTAAAAAGTAGGCATTTGCGTACACAAAACAGGTAATAAATGTGTCCAAACATAATATTTGGACATAAAAACGTAGATAGCTACACAAACTAGTCTATGTGTAGCTGCAATGCAAATTAGCAGTAATATACATCATGTACATTGCATACATGACGTATTTATTACGTACATGACGTACATCATTCCGCAGGGGGGGTATTACGAGAGGGGGGGTTACTATTTCCCCAGCCCATTTTGAGGGGGGGGGGGGGTTAATTCGAGTTGGGGGGGGGTAATTCGAGGTAATACGGTATGCGTTCAAACGTTGTTTTTTTGGAAGCGGGACTCGAATATGTAAAGATATATATAATTTTTGACGAAAAAGCCCACCAATCAACGTTTGAAATCATTCCTGGCCTTTTAAGCAATGCGCATGTATGCCTCATTTTTGTCCGTATACAGATTCCCATTCGGTAGATTTATTATTTCCGCATTTGTACTTTGGTATTCAAAAAATGTTATAACGCATCACTCAACGTTTCAGTGTGTGGTGCGCCGAAAAGCTAGTAAAACAAAATCGACTTGTTAGTGTAATCTTCGGCCGTTTCCAGCGGCATGTGCGGATATTTCTGTATGGTGACAGGTATCTGGCCGCCAGTCGCGTATGTCTGCGTGCCCCCCTCGATGTCCAAACAGTAGCGGTTGACGTGATCGGCCAACGTGCTTGGCTCGCAGCCAAATTTTCGAGCGAGTCCACCTGATCAGAAACGGATCGTTGATCGACACGCTTTAAAACGGGGGGTTGGAAAAATTCACGGCTACCCACCGAGGTTTGCAGCAAGACAGAGGGCGTATGGGTCGGAGCTCTTTGCACGTTTAAATGTGATCATCTCCAGATCCTCAGCGACTTTGTTGATTTCATCCAAGTCGTTCTCATTCTCATTTTCATTGTCACCCTCGGCCCCCTCTTCAGTGCCTTTCTCTCTCCGCTGTCGTTCTGCGGGAGCAACAAATGTTAAGCGGACATTTTTTTTATCAAAATGCACTCAAAAATTAAATTGAAGAAAATGTTGAAAAGTGACTGGAAACTGAAAGTCTACCAGTGTCTATGTCCGCAATGTCTCAAATAAATGGAATGAGAATTTTCGCGTTTAATCTATCATTCATAACAAAGGTTAAATACACGTATTCATATTTAGTTGCCGTTGTTTCATTGTTTCACACGTTGAAACAATATTTCAGACATTCATCACATCGAAAAAAGCGTTTTAACACCGACCTTTCTCAGCGGCGGCGCGTTCCCGTTCCCACTGCGCCACCTGGGCCACGTCCTCGCCGTAGTGCAGCCGAAACCAGGCGTTCAAGTCTGACAATTCCTCCAGAGACCACATCTCCTTGGCGCTGTAACACGCAATTACGAATTATTACGAGTGGCGCGACAGCGGGTCGGGAATGGCAGGAATAGCGTCACGCACACGTGATGTCAACTGGCTTCAGTGTCAACTCGATTTTAGTCCAAAAACAGTCAGCCCAGTTAACATCGGGTTTTATCGGATGTCAACTGGGCCGACTGGCTTTCATTAAGATTTAGTTGATGGGTCGCGGAACCATGTTCAAATGCACGTGGCAATATTGATTCCTATTCGACATTGACGCATGTTCACTTGAAAATTGTCCTCGGAACTAAATTGAACTAGAGTTGACACCAGTTGACAGGTGACATCCAGTGTATGTGGTGCCAAAAAGACGCACAGCGCAATGTCTGCCTCTGTGAGCGGTTTTTCGGGCGCCTTGGCGGTCACGTCGGGCGGCGCGTCGGGCTCGTTCTCGGCAATCATGTCGGCCAGCCTTTTCATGTCTTCGTGATACTTTTTAGTTCGCGTCATTAGTCGGATTATGGAATTCTTCCGATTTACCAGTTCACACCACTGCGAAGGTGAATAGCAAAATTAAAGTGTGTATTGGGTAGAATTTATAATCGACTAAAAAAACACAAATAAAAATGACAAACTTTTTCATCCCACTGATAAACTTTCCACAACTGGTTGATAACCAAGGAATCTTCAGGGTTCTTGGCATCTTCTACATACTCTTTTCGATAGAAACTGATAAATGGCACTTCAAAACCGTCGTTGCGGATGTATTCAAGGGCCTTGCGAATTTTGTCTCTCAATTCTGTTTCATTGAACCGAGGGCGGCGTTGAGCGCGTCTGAAAGTTCAGTAATTGGAATGGATGCGAATATAAAAAATTCAGACACGCGCACAAAACACACACAGTTCGAGACTACACAGCTTTGATAAGCAATGCCAAATTCCACAAAAATGCTACTACTGCTTACGGGCAGTGAGCTACACTCCAGTGACTTTACACCTTGCGCGCGTGGTTCACGTTGGAAGAGTGCCAATGATATTCAACGCATGCGTTTAACATTATCATAAAAAGTTACAAGTATTCACTGTTGTTATAACTTTGTGTTGACACTACACTACACACATTCGCGACAATAACTTTTACATGTTTACACAAATTTCAATCTGAAATTACTATTGGCACGTTTCCAACACGAGACATAAATAATTGCGAATGCACAGCATCAGATCTCCCAGTATACCCAAAGACCCAAACCCCCTTAAACCATCCATCAAACCTTTCCTCCTCCTTCATCCACAATATCCTTTCTCTCTCCTCATCGTT
This sequence comes from Sphaerolaimus hirsutus, assembly GCA_964036195.1. Classification (NCBI taxonomy): domain Eukaryota; kingdom Metazoa; phylum Nematoda; class Chromadorea; order Monhysterida; family Sphaerolaimidae; genus Sphaerolaimus; species Sphaerolaimus hirsutus. The sequence goes on along the minus strand of OZ038450.1, from coordinate 9,144,936 downwards.
CATATTCTCATGTTCATCATCGCGCGCAGTCAACTGCTCGTCATTTTGATCGGTTATGGGATCCTGTTTGAAAGCCTTCTCCAGGATCCACATGGCTTCCATTGAAAGTTCGTCGGTGCCCCTTTCTTGGTCCTCTTGGGTGGCTGCCTCTTCGGGGGGTTTCACAGGGACACGTCTGTGTACAACGTCGGGTGTGTAAAGGGTAATAGGTAAGAAAGCAGAATGATGGCAGAAAGTTACTTTCGTTGACAGTGAGCTTTATGTGACGCTACTGAACCGGCGCAAAAATGAAGTGAAATGGAATGAGAAATGCGTAGATCCGCTTGAAAAACAGGTTAAGACGTGGGGAAAAACGCCCAGAATATCAAATGTCATGCAAAGTGTCGAAACTCTTGTAAAATGTCAAATTATGGATCTAATTGACAGTAAATTGAAATAATAAATGTAATAAATAACAATAAATAAATAAAAATAATAAAATAATAATAAAAATTACAGTAACAATGAAGACAATTTGACATTTTACTACACTTTTGACATTTTGCAAGGGATTCGACATTTTACAAAAATTTTGACACTTTTGACACGACATTTTACAGAGAATTTTACTTGGACTGCGAGCGGTACTGGTCGTTCCCAACCCCCACGAATTGCAACAACTAAACATTACCTCAGCTGGAAGCGCTCGGGCGTGTCCTGTAACATGATAACGCGATCCCGCTCATTCAAAAACTTCTGCTCGATTTCTGACGGTTCCATCTGATCCCAAAGCGATGTTTTGACACCGCCGCGGCGGGTGCGCTTCTGCCGCTGGCCCTCCTGAGACACAGGTTTCAATGCATAATGTGCAATTTGAGGGATATTCAAAGACAATATTAGGACGATACGATGAATGTTATTCGATTCAGATTATCGAATACAAAAAGCATTGAAAATGTCAAAAAAAAATCTACACAACTCAATACTCGAAGTGAAATAGGAAAAAGTGACGGACACTCGAATCCCGATAGACATACAGTCTAACATGCACAGAACACAAATCACACTCAAAACCAACAAACCTCATCACCCTCCTCGGGCAGCTCACCCTCATCGGACTCGTCCAGCTCGCCGTAGAACTCCTCGATGTTGAAGTCGACGCCGAACAGCTCCTGGGCCTCGGCCAGGGCTCTGAAAGCGACATGCTCAACGATAAAAATATTGAATGAATTGTTTAGATGTGTACGCACTCATCGGACACGGGTAAATTGGTTCTGCGCTTGCCGTGGCGCCTGGCCGGGCCTCTTTCGTCCTCGATGAAGTGATCTGAAAATAATACAGGGTACAGAAGTGGTATTTACCACGATGTCAACGTGATTCGCGTTTCTAAGTGTCCGATTCGGGTAACATGTAAAAAACATTGCCGGGAATATGGTGCGGATCCATATGGTTCAGAAAACCGCGGTCCCCACTTTCGGCTAAAAAAATGTCGAGACTTCAAATTTCGGTGTCGGTCTCGACGGAATACCCAGACTTTCTGTCCTTCGACTCGATTTAAAAAAGTCGATGTCGTTCAAGACACATAACACCCAATTCCCTTACCCCAATAATCCACAGTTTCACAAACATACCAGACTCGCCGCTCTCACTGCTGCGGTCGACTTCCGGTTCAGCTGCCGGCTCGGCCACGCGTCTGTGAGAAGGCGTTTCAGAGCCGGGCTCAGAGGCGTCGTCGCGCTGCAAAGAAGCGACAGTGTTAAGCAGGGATTTTTCAGCGAGCAATTTATCATAGTTGTTAATACGTATTTACGTTTACTCGATAAATACGTATACTTGCGTACTGCGTAAATGCGTTTACGTTTCCCCCCTAATAAAATACCGGTACTCACATACTCGCGTACTTTTTGAAAGCGTATTTAGAAGTTTTTAAGTACAGAAAACGTATTTTAAGGTGACAGAAAATGTCATTTTGCCAGACAGAAATTGACAAACATTTTCCTTTGAAATACTTATCAGGAGATAAAAACACATTTTTGATGTATTTGTAGGTATAAATTTAAAAACAATGATTTTTATTTTATTTTTGTGAGAAAACCTTTTACGTTTTCTGTGAGAAAGAATACCCATTTTTACGTTTTCCCTGGAAAAATACTCGTTTTTACGTTTTCTAAAAAAGAATTTTACTCACCTTTTACAAAAGTAGAAAAAAATACTTTACGTTTTTTTGTACTCAAGGGTGAGTATAAAAAATACTTAACATTTACTTATTAAAAAGTCCAGTACTTTTAACACCTTTGCATTTTATGAGCAACGGCTATTTATTTATTTATTTACGCAGCCCCCGCCCACCACATTTTTATCTATATGGTGATGGAATGGCATCATGGCGCTGGCGCCATTCGTAGGCGCCAAGTGTTGGTGCTGGAGCCAAAAATCGCTGATATGTATGTCAATAAAAATACATACATTCAGAGCGTACACAGGCATTTTAAATACATATTATTGTATTTTACAATACATCATTCGGTGCATTTTACATATAAGTGAAAGTATGAGGAAGGATTTACTAATAACATGCGCGTGATGGTCAAAATGCGCCTTTAGAGGCAGTTTCAAAGCAGTCGACTCACCCCGGCGAATATTTCGCGCTCGATGCGCTCTCGCTCGTCCGCCGGCTCAGGGCCCTCCTCCTCATCGCTTTCGATCATTGCCTGAGCAAAAAAACACACGATATTTTTAGCGAACGACAAACAAACACAACAAAAACTAAAAAATAGACAAAAACTCTAGCCCTCAGAACTGACCCTGGGCTTGCGATTGACGCGTCCCAGATTCTCGTCGACCAGCTCCCTGTCCTCGTCCAAGTCTGAGTCGTCGCTGCCCGACTCGTCCGACTTGTCCGCCTTGTCGTCCGCGTCCGCCTCGTCCTCGTCGGGCTCGTCGACCACGAAGCCGGCCATCTCCTTGCGGCCGCGCTCCTCGTCTGCGAGGGTGGAGATTTCACATTGATAAATGTGCCAACGACAAAAACCCAGCGCACATGTAGACCCGGTTATCGGGGGGGGACATATCAAGGATTTTGTAGGGGCTGCTTGTTTACGGTGTCCGGTTTACTGAGGGTGGCCTGCTTCATGCAACTGGACCAATAGTTTTATACATCTGTGTATGTTGACCAGTAACAATTTTTTTGGGTTTTAAAGTTTTTAATTGTGAGAAGATATTTATTGTAACGGGGTAATAAAAAGTGGTCATTTTTACCATGATAGCATATTTGGGAGCTATTTAAAAAAGGTTTTTTTAAACAAAAGTTGTTGTAAAAATGTGTTTTTAGAACAGGGATATTAAAAACACGTTTCCATCCCTACTCAAAATTAGGGTTCAAACGGTACCGCGGTCCCGGTACATGGTTCGGCAAAAAGTCGGGACTGAGGCGGTCCCGGTCCCGGTCCCGACACCCCAGTCCCGGTCCCGACAATTGAAAAAAGCCAGTCCCGGTCCCGGTCCCGACCACCCAGTCCCGGTCCCGGAATTTTATAGCGGTCCCGACAAGGGATGGCAAAAACGTATTTTTCAAATTTTTTTTGCCAGAAATGGCACTTTTCTAAAGCGATTTTGTAGGAACATCCCAAAAAATTTTGCGCGTAAGCGCGCAAATACCCAGCCAATGATTACTATGTATTTTTCCATAATGTGACAGCGTTAGAAAGGTCCCCAACATGATTCTAGTACGAAATAAAGGTATATAAAGATACCTATATTGTAGACGTTGGCGCCAAGGCCAGCGCCAATACTGCCATGGCGTTGGCACCTACAACTGGCGCCGCCCCCCCTCCCAAAAAAATCCTGCGTACATTGCGTTTCATCATATATTCACAACTTCAAGTGAAGGTGGCAATGGAATACTGCTTGAATAATGTTATAAGAAAAGGCTAATACATTGAGAGTGGTCCTTCACACAGTGGAGGTGTGTGGAACAACATTGGCTGGATATCACATACCAATAAGGTTCAAACAATACCGCGGTGCCGGTACCTGGTTCGGCAAATCCCAGTCCCGGTCCCGACCCCCCAGTCCCGGTCCCGGTCCCGACAATTGAAAAAAGCCAGTCCCGGTCCCGGTCCCGACCCCCCAGTCCCGGTCCCGGTCCCAACCCCCCAGTCCCGGTCCCGGTCCCGACATTAGAAAATTTCTGGTCCCGGTCCCGGTCCGAAAAACTGGTCCCGTTTGAACCCTACTCAAAATCAGTCAAAATCTTTCACCTTCCTCCTCATCGTCCTCGTCGTCATCATCGTCATCCTTGTTCACGTCCTCGCCCTCCTCATCGTCAGAGTCGACCACTTTGCGCTTGTCTTTGCCAGATTTGGATGACTGCTTCGGCTTTTTGGAGGGCGGCTCCCCTGAGAGCTCGCCGTCTGCGTGGTGAGTGAAGGTTTACAGGGGGCTATACGCAGGGGTAGGAGAAAGTGGGTTTGGGGAACCCCCCCTGGGAACCGCACAGCTATCTATCTATCGATCTATCTATCTTTCGACCCCGGAGACCGCTCAAATATCAATCTATCCCGGAGGTAAATTTTTTGGGAACTATTCCGAATCCCACCCCCCTCCCCAAAAAATCTGGAACGATTTTTCGAAAACTGTACCCCAATTTTCATTCAAAATCGCTAATTTTAATACCTCTTATAAATATTCACCTTCAAGATCACTAGTTCATGTGTTTTATCCTCAATTTTCAACTTTTTTGTATTATACGTATTATTATTATATGTATTACATATATTATTAGTATACGTATATGAATTATACACATTTTTAGCGATTTTTTTCCTTCTACACCTTAAAAAGCCTATATGGGGACTTTCATTCCAAAAGTTAACATATCCAGATTTTTCGATTTTTCAAAATCGCATTTAAAAGTTTGGCGCTGGCCCGGCAGCGCCATGTTTGGGCGACAAAGCTTGCCCTGCACTTTTCAGATATCTCGGACATTTGTCTACAATTTTTGGTACCCTAAATTTTGTCGGCTGGCAAATATTTTGGGAGTTATGTCATATTTTGTAAACCACCCAAAATAAGGAGTAAATTTGAAAATTTGAACTTGAAATGTAAGTAACTTCCTAACGGTGCATCACAGGGCAAAACCAATTACACCACTGAAAAGCCCTTTTCGAAAAGTACCCAAACCTAAATTTTCAGATCTGGGTAAGTTCGTAAGAATAACCCGAACTCGATTTATAGAGCAAAATATTTTTGGAAATTCACGTATGAACTTTTGGAAATGAAACTTTATTTTGTATGGGAATTCCAGCCGGCTCTTCGCGAGCGATCCGGAGCACGCGTGAACTTTTGGAAATGAAACTATTTTTTGGACTTGTGAACTTATGAAATGAAACTCCTGTGGTCTGGGATGGATATGTGAACTTTCGACGTGAAACTTCTGTTTTTCATAGGGAATTTGAGATGGATATGTGAACTTTCGATATGAAAGTTGTGATTTTTCTGAAAATCGGTACCACTGTATCTCAGGAACGAAATGGACTATAATGCTGATTTTTTTCTAAAATGTGAAAAACTATACGTGGAGGTCAAATCCACGCTTAATTTGATTTTTCTGGATTTGGCGCTTGTGAACTTTTGGAACGGAAGTCCCCATCTATCCGGTGGAGCGATTTGCTATCTATCCAAACCCGACGTAGGGTCAAAATCTAGAATACCCCTGGCTATACGATGACTCCCACTAATCGATAAAACGTCCCGAGGCAATTAAATTTAATGCTTTGAGTTGAGACGAACACACGCACCTTCGATTTCGCCCTCGCTGTGTTCCGATTCTTCGGCGGCATCGTCCAGAAACGAGGACATGACCCGCTTTGAAGTCCGGATTCGATGTAGCAAATAAAAATCACAGAATTTTAGATTATTAAGTAGCTTCACCCGATGTATTTCCTGCGAATAAAATATATACAAGGATAAGGGTAAAACGAACAAAGGAAAAGAGCCAATCCCGGTGAGCGTGCCGCGGCAACCTACTTCGCTGTTGGCTAGATGCCAAAAATCTTGGACATAAGTTTTAAGAAGACACATTCGTACGATAGTGCCGTAACACGGCGCATACACATACAGTCATTCAGCATGGCTGCATTTCGTCGCAGTCTACCATTGTTCTAGTACAGATATTGTTGCAGTGGGCAGAAACAGGTGTGTATAACAATCTTGCGAGGGACATCACAGCAGGATAAAATTACATTCAATGTATCCAATTAATTTAACAGGAGAAAAGGGAAGAGACCTCGTATAAGAACTTGGCAGCTTACCAAAACAACTTTAGATACACCTCCGTATACCTCCGTTGACGATGGGGAACCGACGCTGTATGCTAGTGTGCGAGTTGCCTTCAGCGACAATTTAACATCAGTTAATCGCTATCCATGGCCAGTATCGGTGGCTCCGACGGAAAAACTGTTTGTTTTACTCTCGGTCGTAGAATACGTTACCGTATCCAAATACAAACTTGGCAGTGGGCCAAGTTCTTATACGTGACCCGGAGAAGAAAAAAAATTGCCGCTCTGCGTTTGCGACCATGAACAACGCGGGCGAGTCTGTTGGCACGGATCATGGCGTTGGTGAAGTTGATGTTCCAAAGACAAACAAGGAAAGATATCGGCAGCTGAAGAGACGATTCAAATTCCTAGTTTATGTTAGTCGATCTGAAGTGTTTGGGATTAAGATCTACAAGTCAATAAATTTCGATATTTCAAAATTGCATTTTGATGTTTGGCGTAATTATCATGATAATAATATCTAATGATCGAGTACCTAATAACTATGTTAAACATGTTCAGGAGAACGAGTGCTATCAGGAAGAGCTACGAAATTTGCAGCGTAAGCTGTTGAAGCTGTCACGCGATAAAAAGTAATTTCTAATTTTTTATTACAGCATGGTGTTGATTGGGAATGGAATTAGAAAATATCTCTTACGGCTGATGATGACACAGAAAATGGGGATTTCTATTCCCATTTAATGCCAGCTGTTTTTCAGCAGGGTCGGAGATGTCTCATTCTTGAATTTCAGCTTTTTTCAAATTTAAATTTTTTTAATGTTGTATTTCAAAACAATAAATGTCCATTTTGCAAAACGTCACCGTAACATTTGTGTGACAATGCTTTCTCCGTACTCTTCAATACCTTAGACACTTTTCGTTACAAATATTAGTGTGCAGGGATTGTTTTCGGCGTCCTGTACATAGAATTTTGCTTACCGTATTTCCTCGAAATACCCCCCTTGAATTAACCCCATCGAAATACCCCCAGGTGTTTTTGAGCTGGGGAAAAATACCCCCAGGTGTTTTTGAGCTGGGGAAAAATACCCCCAGGTGTTTTTGAGCTGGGCAAGAAATACTCCCCCCCCCCTAGAAATACCCCCGTCGGGAATTCTGTACATTGTGTATGCAATGTACATAATGTATATATTGATCGCAGTTAGCATCGCAGCTACACATACTAGTTTGTGTGGCGATGGCCGTTGATATGTCCAAATATACCCTACATAGACACGTTGATCACCGGTTTTAGGTGAAGAAAAGCGTACTCTTTACTATCAATTTCGTGAAAATTTCTGACGAAATGATAACCCCCCTCGAAATACCCCCCTCAAAATTGTCACTCTGAAAAAATAAACCACCTAGGGGTATTTCGATGAAATACGGTAATTGTATCATTACCTCTATCATTTGTACCCATGATTTATGCATTTTCCAGCTTCCTGCTCGATCGTCTGTTACCTTATGAGAAGCTGAGCGAATCATCAGACGACTCGGATGCGTCGATATCCAAAACAGAAGAGAAGAAACCAAAAAAGTTGGGAATTTTATTCACACTTATACTCGCCGGGCATCACACCACACTTAGTTTGGAAACCTACCAAAACTAGGGTTCAAACGATATGACTTTTCGATATCGATATTCGATATTCGATATTTTTTTCTGAAACTCGATATTCGATATCGATACGATATGGAACCTCGATATCGATATTCGATATTCGATATTGAAAAATGGTCGATATTCGATATTTCGATATTTTCGATATTCGATATTGCGATATGCTTTTGGTATAGCACGGCATATTTCAAGTGGCATATTGTATTTTCATGTGGTTGCACACATGTTTAATCATCTCTTTACTGAAATTTGAATGGTGCAAGTGATTTTAACAAGCTTTACATCACTCAATGGTAGAAAATAGAAGAAAAACATGATGAATCAAAGTGTATCAGACAAATAACAATTGGTAGATATTACAGTTCATCCTAACCTAATTGCTTAAGGGCATGTTGCAAAAAAGTATATCAGCGTTTTCTGGCTTCAAATTTAGCACTCCAACAACAATGACATTATAAATACTGTACTTTTACCTACTCATCAAATACAATACTATAAGCACATCAGATCAACCATAAACATCTCAAAATGAAAATGAAAAGTAAATTTGGCGACACAATACAGGTTCGATATATCGAAAAAATGGTCGATATTCGATATTTTTTCAAAATTTTCGATATCGATATTCGATATTTTTTCAAAATTTTCGATATCGATATTCGATATTAAAAAATGGCCGATATTCGATATTCGATACGATATATCGTTTGAACCCTAACCAAAACCCGCCTGAACAATGGAATTAATTATACAGTTTTTCATCATAATATTCCGTTTTTATAATGGAAAAATTAATTTCGAAATTTATCACATGATTTTATTTATAAAATTATGGTAGGATTCTGCACATCTTACACGCACAATTACACGATTTGGTTATTTATAACGGTCGTGCTCGTTCGGCTGGCGGCATAATAAATGGAGCTGGCAAACAGACCTACGGATAGGAGCCAATTCTGCGTAGAATAGGCATCACACATTCATACCCTATTCCACCCTATTTCATACCCCATCAGGAAGCCGCGCGCACCGCAGCAGAGGAAACGGCCGTCGACGGGCGCGAACGCGGCTGGCGGCGCGCGGCCCAACACCAACGCCGCCACGGCGGGCATGAAGTTGGCGAGCGAGATGCACGCGTCCATTTCTGCCGGCGCCCTCCAAACTGGGCCGGATGCCAAGAAGCCGAAAATTGAGGATCTTGTCGCCTTCCCTCAGGCCACCCCTGAACAGCGGATCGATGCAAATCAGGTTATCGTCGTGTTTACATTGATGGCTCCAACGCGGCTGATGAGCCCACAGACTACAGGGACATATGGGCCCACAGACTAGTTGACAGAAAAATTTGTATGTAACTTTCTTATGTAATTGGCATGTTTCGGTAGAGTGATGCTTTTAAAAATGTTGTTGAGTTGGCATATGAACCAGTGTGTCGGCCCATTCGCTACGTTCAAATCTGTGAAGGATGCAAGGATTTGACAGTGAGCGTCGGCACTGGCCGCACCGCTGTGAAGTTGGTGGGCGAAGGCCTCCGCACTCTCCCATACACTTTTTCACTAGGACAAACCCATACAGGTCGGGCGGTTCAGTGCCCACCCAGAAGCGACCAATGCAATGGGCAGTGGTCCTGTTAGCTGCGGGCCAATATCGTCGAATGTCGACCCTGGGTTCACCTTGGCACCGAGCCAAACATCGACAATGGGTGTTGGTGATTGCAATTCAGTCGGGCCGACGAGCAGCCAACATGCTCTTGGCTCGTCGCCAGTGAATGGAAACCCCAGCGCTAACAATTCATTGGGGAATAATATTATGTCGGCGCCACCCGCTGACCTTCTGCAGTGTTGATTACTGAGAAAACTTGGATGATTTGTATATTTTGCTGTGCAATGTACTGTACTGTGCGGTTAATAGATAAGAATTTGTGACTTGAAGAGCTCTCAGAAGTTCGATGTCAAAACTTTGTATTTATTCCATCGATGGTCTGGTAGATTTGTGACATGTTTGGTTCACAGAACGAGCATGTGCTTGGACTCAGTAGACAAAAACAGTCGGTTTTAGAATGTGCCTGCACACTAGGGATAGCCGAAAAAGGTTTTTTTCAACGACAGGGGGTTTTTTTAAACAGGGTTTTATTTTTAAATAAAACCGTTTTTTCAAAAGCTTCCAGATATGGTCATGAGTCAACATGTACAGGTAAATCAGACAGGTGGCAGTACTTTGTGATGTTATATATAGCTATAGAATGGCTGTAGTGTCATGGGATATCATTATAAGTGGTGATTTCTGTCAAAAATATCTGTTTTATGTCCACTTATTACGGATATCGCCTTTTGTCGAACATCCGGGACTTGGGTTGGGTATGGAAAAGTGCTTAAATAAGGATATAAGAGCAGGCTAACACATTGGCAGTGGTGTTTAACACTGTACAAGTATGTGGGGGCACATTGGCTGTATATTATATACTACACTAGCACATCGTGGCTTATTATGACAAATTAACACAAACAAATAGAAGCATTTACACTAAAAATGCCTCAAAACCAATGAAAACCACCACAAATGGTAAAGTGCTGGTGAAATTGCGCGCTTGCGTGCAAAAAATTGCAAAATACCTAGTCCTTAGTACTAAAAAATTTGGCCAAGGTTTTTTTAAAATGGTTTCGACGGTCGGGTTTTTTTTAAATAAAACGTTTTTTATTTTAAAAAACCTTTGAATAAAACCCTTGGCCATCCCTACTGCGCACACTAGTTTTCACACGAAATTTCGAAAACTCACAAATCAGCTTAGAACGCATTTGTGTTTTCTACAATGAGGTGCCCGTCAACTACAGTTAACGGAGATTAAAAAGACTCATTCATGGTGGAAATCTCAAACACGTTTAAAGCTCATTTATGAGTTTTCCAAATTACGTGTGAAAACTAGTGTGCGCAGGGCCAATGATATTTTTGATATTTATTACACTAGGCCAACGGTTTGATATTTATTACACTATACTTTTTACATGCTTCTCACTTAATATCTCTAGCATTTATAAAACGTCTACTGCGCGCTTCGCATCGATGTACACCGCATCCCATCTGAATGAAGGAAAAAAAACTTAATTTTTTCCCTCGGTATTTTTCGATTTCTTATCATCACTAACCTTCCCACGAAACTTGTCCATAAAAATGTTGGAAATTTTTCAGTAAGTACCGTATTTACTCGAATAATTCCCCCCTGTTAGACGGGGAAGAAATAATTCCCTTCTTAGGCAAATAAAAAATTTGTTAGGTATAATTAGGGTTCAAATGGAATTGACTTTTTGGAATCGGGATTGGCATTTTTTCGGGAACGCGATTAGGGTCTCTGGATCCAGATTTTGGCGAAAATTCTGGCACTCGGAGTTGGTTACAAAGGTCCAAAACCACTCTTGGATGCCAGAAGAGGCATAAAGTCTCTTCTGGTTCTGGTTACAGTCTCTTCTGGTTATGGTTACAGTCACATTAGTAGTGCAAAAATGTCATTTTTTGACTTTTTATCATTTCCTCTAATTTTTCCGGGATCGGGATTTGAAAATTTTCGGGATCGGGATATTTGTTTTTTTATTTCGCTATCGGGACCACTATATCCCGAAAATGGTAGTCATTCTGGATCGGGATCCCGTTTGAACCCTAGGTATAATTTGAACAGGAATGATATGTTCTTAATAAAGCATATTTCATGAAATCGGTTAATAGGAACATGCTTGAAAATTTTGACGAAATGACAATCCCTCCTTGAATATCCCCCTCAAAAAAATTTGAAAAAAATAAATCAAGGGTAAGTACGGCACTCGAGTCCGCTCACCGTAAACACCAAATAATCTGCGAAACCAGTACCCTTCGAAAAGTTCCCTACGACGAGAGCCAAATCCCTACGTAACGACTGGCCGGAAACTACGCGAACTTGAGCCCGCAAGCTACACTCCAGGAAAAATGTCTTTAGCCTCCTGATCGGGAACAAAAAATTCTGCATTGCTGCTCATTTGACAGCCATCCAAAGTCAAATTTCCGGTGGAAAAAAGTCTTTTTGTGAAAACGTTAAAACAAGGAAAAAACATGTTAAAACGATAAAATATTTATCACTTTACAAATTTATTTTCAAAATGGTATACCGTATTACCTCGAATTATCCCCCCCTCGGATTAACCCCCCTCAAAATGGGCTGGGGAAATAATACCCCCCTCGAATAACCCCCCCCCCCCCCCCTCCGGAATGATGTACATCATGTACGTAATAAATACGTCATGTATGCAATGTACTTACATTATGTATTTATTACTGCTTATTTACATTGCAGCTACAAATAGACTAGTTTGTGTAGCTATCTACGTTTGTATGTCCAAATATATCCTGTTTGGACACAATTTTACCTGTTTTGGGTACGCAAATGCCTACAGTTTACTATGATCCTTTCGAAAATTTCTGACGAAAAAATAAACCCCCCTCGAATTAACCCCCCCTCAAATTTTGCTGGCGAAATAAACCCCCATGGGGGTATTTCGAGGTAATACGGTATACGACGGACTTGATACTCTGCACTCACACCGATCATGTTCAAAATTGTCTGCCGTCGGTCGGCATACAATATCGACCCGGCATGGTGCAGATTTTTGAAATTACCGTAAAGTTTCTAATTCAGCGACAGTGTTCCAATAATACAACATCTCCAATAGTGCGACAGGTTTGGGCACGTTGTGTGAGAATAACGCGACACTCTGCAATAGTATGACACTCTTCAATAGTGCGACACCTGAGAAAAAAATGAAAAACAACGTAACGATTTCGCAATCTCCGCGCTTTTGGACAACGCGGTGGCTGTCGGTTCACAAGAGTCGCTGGGCAGTTCGCAAGAGCGCCAGCCACGTGGGGACTTCCGTTCCAAAAGTTCACAAGCGCCAAATCCAGAAAAATCGAGTTAAGCGTGGATTTGACCTCCACGTATAGTTTTTCACATTTTAGAGAAAAAAATCAGCAATATACCGTATTTCCTCGAAATACCCTCCGGGGGGTGATTGTTTCATAGTGGTCCCGAGAGGGGGGGGGGGGTTAAACGAGGGGGGGTATTTCGAGGGGGGGGGTTATTATTTCACAAGAAAATTTTTGAAAACCAAGTACGAAATTGTCGTCTGAAACGTACGCAGACGTCGAAAAATGCAACAAAAACTGCCATTTATAAGGTTCTGTAGACTAATCTTAGTACGTAGATGGTATAAACACTGTTCTAACGTTATTCCGACATTGTTTTAACGTGTGTTCTGCACTACGCAGAACATAAACTGCCGTATTTGTCATGTACGTTCTCTTTACACTCAATTTGGGGGGGGGGTATTTCGAGGGGGGGGTGATTGTTTCATAGTGGTCTCGAGAGGGGGGGGGGTCAAACGAGGGGGGGGTATTTCGAGGAAATACGGTAGTCCATTTCGTTCCTGAGATACTGTGGTACCGATTTTCAGAAAAATCACAATTTTCATATCGAAAGTTCACATATCCATCTCAAATCCCCTATGAAAAACAGAAGTTTCACGTCGAAAGTTCACATATCCATCCCAGACCACAGGAGTTTCATTTCAGAAGTTCACAAGTCCAAAAAATAGTTTCATTTCCAAAACTTCACGCGTGCTCCGGATCGCTCGCGAAGAGCCGACTGGAATATTTCCATATTTCTACTACGGGCCATATTTCTACTGTGTGGGATAGTGATGGAAAAGCGCCAGAAAAAAGGGCGCCAGGCGCCAATGGCGCCATGGCGCCATTCAGAAAGTGGGCGCCAAGCGCCAAGGGCGCCACAGAAAAAGAGCGCCAGGCGCCAAGGGCGCCATTCGGAAGGCGGGCGCCAGGCGCCAAGGGCGCCACGGAAAGAGGGCGCCAAGCGCCAAGGGCGCCATGGCGCCATTTGAAAAATAGGGCGCCAGGCGCCAAGAGCGCCAGGATAAATAAGTGCATACAACACCCTGCGTGTGCTAAAAGTGTTTCTACAGCACCCTAGTACATGCATTCACTACTTAATTTGCGTTCTCCAAGGTGTAATGAACAAAGACAACACTAGCAACAACAAAATTCGAGTAAAATTCACATGACAATTCAAACACAATGTATATTGTCATTTGACAGCAATCCATTCACTTCAAATGGACAAAAAAACGGAATTGCAACGATTTGAATCCGTTGATTTATGATTTTGCAAGTTCAACGTTCCATCATTATCGTCTTCTGGTCTGTCAGACACATCTGATGAACCGTTGCACAAAAGATTTATACCCACTCACACCACTTCCACTCACACCGTCCATTTTCTGGCGAATTCAGATCATCCATAAATGCGTTTTTCATCTTTTTTCCATTTATACAGCACTCACCTTGAAACCCTGCTGGCGCCTTTTTGGCGCCCTTTAAAAGCGGGGCGCCAGGCGCCAAGGGCGCCACGGAGAAAGGGCGCCAAGCGCCAAGGGCGCCATGGCGCCTTTCAGAATGTGGGCGCCAGGCGCCAATGGCGCCACAGAAAAAGGGCGCCAAGCGCCAATGGCGCCATGGCGCGGCGCCCTTTGGCGCCCTCAAATGGCGCCAGCGCCATGGCGCCATTCCATCACTAGTGTGGGATCGACATAAAGAGCCCCCCTATGTCTGAGTTTCACCCCTCAGTGACCCATATTTAATGTTTGGTTTGCCATTGAACCAAAAAAATCAGAGGGCTAAAGACATATTTCCCGGAGTGTATTTACATAACAATGTGTGATGTGTATAACTCTAATCTGTGTGCCCCCCATCTAGTGTTCAAACGGGATCACGGTCTCGGTAGACGGCTCGAGAACATTCCGGGAGGGCCGGTCCCGGTCCCGAGAAAAAATTTCCAGTCCCGGTCGAATTTTTAAATGGTCCCGATAAGGGACGGAAAAACCAGTGGTCCCGTCTGGACCCTAACCCCATCCTGAAAACTGATCCACTGTTTGTAACGACTTAGCTTTGGAGCTTACCGCATTTTATCTAATTTATTATTCTGGTTTTGATTCCATTTATCGTACACACGTGAAAAACAAAAATCACACTGAGTATAACAGCAAAAATGAATACCGTATTACCTCGAATTAAACCCCCCCCCAAATGGGCTGGGGAAATAATAACCCCCCCCCTCGAAATACCCCCCCCATTCGGAATGATGTACGTCATGTACATAATAAATACGTCATGTATGCAATGTACATTATGTATTTATTTGTAGCTGCAATGTAAATTAGCAGTAATAGACTAGTTTGTGTAGCTATCTACGTTTGTATGTCCAAATATATCCTGTTTGGACGCATATTTTACCTGTTTTGGGTACGCAAATGCCTACTTTTTACTACGATCCTTACGAAAATTTCTGACGAAATGATAAAAAAACCCTCGAATTAACCCCCCCTCGAATTTTGCTGGCGAAATAATAAACCCCCATGGGGGTATTTCGAGGTAATACGGTAAATATGTGAGTATTACAACAATGCAAAAATTTTAAAACCATGTAGTACCGTAAAGCAGACCACAAAATGACTAAAAAATTATTGGATTTAGTTCCATTGAGTGAATCCTCGCGGCTGAACGATACAAAATTAGTAAAAATTAAAGGAGTCCACATAAATGGATAACATAAAACCTGTAAGTCATCAGCTATTGGCAAGGTGAGAATAAAACTTTTTCAGTGAAAAAAGTTTATGCCAAATCGTCTTGGTGAATGGCAACGACTGAAGCGTTCCTTCAGCTTTGTGAAACCCAAAATCTGTGCATTAGACTACGGATATTTTTCAGTGAACCTGTCAATTGGGCAACGTGATAAAATCACCAGATAAAAAAGTCACCAAGTAACTTGAGCATAGTGATTAGATACTAATTTCTATAACTCATCATGTGATTTTCCGTTGTTTCTTCCGTTTTGAGATCGAAGAAATATTCTATATGTAAATATATATGATATAAAATATATATATATTATCCATGTGAGACCCACTATGCGCTAGTTACTGATGTTGAAAATGTCAGAATTCTTTAATTAGGTAATGCTCCATCGAATGCAAAAAAAAACAAATAAAAATGAAAACAAATGCATACAGAAAGGATTTCAAGCCGTAAACCTGGGGGCGTGCTTTTGGACGTAAATTGCCAATGCTAAGTAAGTGATGTTCCTGAAGTACAGATATGGATGAAAAGCGAATCAAGAACTCAATCACAATGTCGGAAGAATTTCCATTTGCCAATAACGCTAACCTTATAAAAAAATCTAACAGCAAAAATATTCTGGATGAACCAGTTGTCAGAATGTGTAAAAACGTATGTATGTTGGGCTTTCTCAGGGGTTGAGGTGGTTACCTCCCTCCCCTAAACGTCCCTCCCTCTATCTATCCCGAAGTAATTTTTTTCGCACATCTTCCAGAAATGTGATTCTGACAACTGCGATTCATTTGCTGCATAGTGCACCCACTCGCAAAAAATAATACATTTTTCAATTCAATGAAATTTCGACCCGCCAACGTGGCAACGTGCATTTGTTACCACTGGGTAATGCGCGGTCATTTTTTCTTGAATAGACCCTTGAGTCTGGCGGTGGACTTGTTCACTTGGCTGCCGCTGCCGCTGCTCAGCGACGCCGTCTCCCCGCTCGTCGTCGGCGATGGCTGCGAGTCAATAACAAATTGAGGATGAATTATTTTCGGCTGAAACGTAGAAATAGCACGTTTTAAATTCAATCGGCTCAACGTTTTGTAGGTGGTTCGGGCGATATTGTTGAAAACGATGGGTTATTTACATTACATGATTAAATTGGCCCAGATTAGCATGACGGGCTAACATATACCAATAGGACGAGCGGTGGGATGCCCGACGGGACTTTTTGGGTTACCCGAAAAGACTAGTAGCGCTCAAATCCGGGATCTACACAAATTTGATCCGCTGCACGTCCACCAACCAGCTTTCTGCTGCTGTCTAACGAATCTTCATGTGAATCTGACCGCCGAGCGGCCGCGTTGCCATTTGAATCTGTCGCTGCTGGTGTGATTCCACTGCGCAGGGGAACGAATTTTGAACCAATTCAGAAGGTTACAAAGTAAGGAAGGTGGAGGTAAAGGTTTGCTTATTGGGGTAGTCAAATGCAAGGACGTATCCAGGGGCCGCAGCACCCCTCCCCGCTCTGATGACAAATAAAAAATCCCGGGAAATGCAACTTTTCTTTTCCTATACATTTTTCAAGGTTAGTGCAAAAATTTTGAGCGCTGGCGCGCATTCACCACTCAAATATATCATTATCAGTGGATCGGTCCCGGTAGGCACAAAATCCCTGAAATTGCTCTCAAAAGTGTGACCGTCGCTGTATATGTACATCACTGGCACTGGCGCCAGCGCCAATTACGCCGTGGGCTGGCGCCTACGAATGGTGCCAGCGCCATTCTGTAACTCTGTAGTCAAATTTTTTCGGGGGCTGAGCCCCCCCCCCCACCCGCGACGTCGGGCTCCGTAAACAGCAGCCCCCCCCCCCCGCTGAAAAATTCTGGATATGTCCCTGGTCAAATGAGACGTCAAGTTGTGTATATATTTATCCGACACTCGATTTAACCTTACAAACATCCTCTTTCACGCAGGCCCCAGACATTCTCAGAATCGGCACAGAATTCACTTACTAGGGCGAGGGCGACCGTTTGTCAGACGCCAAGCCGGTCACGCCCAAGTGAAACGCCGGCTGAAAGTGATGGGCAAGCGAGTCAACAACGCGCAGACAAGACGAAATAACGAAGACATATTTGGGCTCTTCAGATATGTATACTCGCTCGACATGTAGACGCGTTGCAGGGGTCTCCAATGGGGGGGGGGGGGTTGCCCCTCCCACAATCGGCAAGTTATCTACCGTATTACCTCGAATTATCCCCCCCTTGAATTAACCCCCCTCAAAATGGGCTGGGGAAATAATAGACCCCCCCCCCTCGAAATACCCCCCCCCTACGGAATGATGTACGTCATGTACATAATAAATACGTTATGTATGCAATGTACATGATATATATTACTGTTAATTTGCATTGCAGCTACACATAGACTAGTTTGTGTAGCTATCTATGTCCAAATATTTCTTGTTTGGACACATTTATTATCTGTTTTGGGTATGCAAATGCCAACTATTTACTACGATCCTTACGTAAATTTCTGACGAAATAAGAATAAAACCCTCGAATAAACCCCCCCCCCTCAAATTTTGCTGGCGAAATAATAAACCCCCATGGGGGTATTTCGAGGTAATACGGTATCTATTCCGGAGGCTGCTCAGCTATCTAACAACCTCGAGGCAAATTTTTTGCCTACTTTCCCCTGCCCCCACCCAATTTTCACTCAAAATTGGTTATTTTCGTTCCATTTTGTCAATTTTCACCTTTTGGTATATATCACATGGTCATATACCTATTTTTCGCTATATTTTACCTACATGTCGAGCGGGTTTACATGTCTACAGGCACAGGGCAATTCAGAATACACTCACCCTGGCCTCATTGGAATCCAACGAGCCGGTGTGCTGCGGCGACGACAGCAAAACCGACGAGCGGCTGTGCGCCATGGTCGTGGAATTGCCGTTGCAGTTGAGCCGCGCGGTGGGTGATAGGATCGAAGGCCGCGCCACTGCAGTTGGGCGATATTTATATTTAGAAGGTTGAAAAGGTGGCTGGTTATTTATTTACACACTCACAAATGTGTTTGGGGTAGTATTACGGTTAGAAAAAAAACAACGTTTTTTTTAACTCGATGTTTTTTTTTTAAAAACGGTGTTTTTTTAAATACGTTTTTTTTTGTAATAAAAAACGTTTTTTTAAAAGCTCCCAGATATGACCTTGTGTCAACATATATAGGTATATCAGACAGTGGCAATACTCTGTGATGTTATATATATGACCATATAATGTCTGTGGAGCCATGGGATAGCATTATAAGTGGTGATTTGTGTCAAGAATATCCATTTTTCGTCGACACATCGTTTGTATATCACCTTATAGTCGAATGTTTGTGATTTCAGGTAAAGTTTGGCATCCAATAGTGATGAAACAAGGTTATAAAAGGAGGTTGTTACTTTGGGAGTGAAGTTACACACTGTGGAGGTACATGGAAGCACATTACCTCAATATTATATACTACAGCAACATATGACGGCTTATTAACCCATGGTAGCACATAGAAATGGATACTTTGATACTAAAAATGCCACAAAACCGATGAAAACAACCACCAATGTCAATTTGTGTGTGAAATTGCGCGCTTGCGCGCAAAAATTTTGCAAAATACCTAGTGCTTAGTACTAAAAATTTCGGCCGATGTTTTAAAAAAAAAACATTTCGGACGTCATGTTTTTAAAAAAAACAACGTTTTTTTTAAAAACGTTTTTAAAAAAACATCGGCCAACCCTAGGTAGTATTCACCACACCACACCGCATTCGGTTCAAGTTCAAAACGTTTATTGGATTAAAAGTGCCTACTGGGCAGTTTCACACGATCCTTACTGATCCTTGTACCCATTTTACAGGACCCACGAAGCAGCTCGGCGTGGTGTTACCCACGTTTAAAATTGTGCACTTCCGCTGATTTACAACGTTTGTGCAAGCCAGTTTGTACTATGCTGTATGCAGCAGGTGCACGGTAGCAGTCGATGCAAATACCTGCCTGCATGTTTCCATGCAAGTGAGAAATCGCTTTGCTTATTGAAATATGTGTGTAACGTTTCCGGACATAAATATATGATGCAAACTTCCGTTATTCCGTGTCCCGCTTGATGCATGTTAGATCACATTGATTAAAAAATTTTGATGCCGAAACAAAAAATGCTACATAATAAAATATCAGTGTGAGTTGGATTAGTTTCTGGCATGGGCGAGAAATTCCGCGCAGACATAAAGGTGGCAAGCATAGCACAGTGGTGATCTACGAGGTCACGTAAGACTGTGAGTAGGGATGGCACTTGATTTTTTAAACTGATGGTACCTTAAATCTGTTATTTTATCCGTTACGTCTACCTTCCATCATTGATCGTGCAGGTATCTACTGAGGTTCAAACAGGACCACGATTCCGAATCCCGACATATGCTCACATTTTCCAAACCCAGTTCCGATGGCCCTGTGCTCGTAGACATGTAACCCCACTCGACATGCAGGAAAAATATAGCTAAAACAGGTACCTTACCATGTTTATATATATTTTGGGGGGGGGGGGGTTCAGGGATAATATTCCCCCAATTGGAGACCCTTGCGACGGGTATACATGTCAAGCGGGTTTACATATCTCGCGAACCTACGTCGTTCTGATCCCATCGCGGTCCGACTTGCACCCCATCTCAACCCACTCATGCACCATGGTTACACGCGGCACGCGGTGCGCTCTGCACGCGGACAACCTGCGGCTCTGGCGAAATCGACCAAATCGGCAAAAGTGTCCTCCTCCCGTCTGTCCCAGTCAAAACTGTTCTCGCTCGCATCATCCACAGAAACGGACAGGCGGCCGCCCTCCCAGGATTCATTGGCATGCACGTTCCAGCCGTAGCTTTGCTCACCTGAATGCTTGGGCCGGACGCACTTAAATAGGCTTAAATACGCGCGCGATATTTATGAGATGCCGAACAATTTGGACAAATTTGAAAACAATAAAAATAACACAATCTTGACTACTTGAAACATAGTGGGGATAGCTGTGCACACCTGTAGCAGCGGGGGTGCCTTCGTGCACGGGCCCCAAGCCGAACATGTGCATGTAGCGCTGGTTGTGGCACGCGGGCACCTGCGCCAGCGCGCTCGTCACCATGTACGGCAGGTGGGTCAGGCCGGCCGCCACGCTGTAGTTGAGCTGCTGCTGCTGCGCGGCCGCGCCGCCCGTCCAGTCCGTCTGGCACAGAGGCGTGACGCTGGTCTGGCTGTGCGACACGCCGCGCACGCCCGTCTGTTGAGATCCGGCCGACATCGACAGCAGACCTGATGGAGGATGTGAACGGCTTAGGAGAGCGAGTCACGGTGTGAAATGTGCCGGCGTAGGCTCACTTGGCATGTAAACCGCTTGGCATGTAGTTAAGTTGCGGGGGTCCCATGGGATAGGCTGCTCAGCTAGCTAGCTATCCCCAGCGAGCCCCCAGAATAATTTTCACTTATCTATCCCTCTAGAGAAAAGGTTTGCTGTCTACAGGGTGCGGCAATTTAGACGGCCCCCATAAAGTTTTGAATAACTTGTCACTGGGTAGTCGGATTAACGTCAAATTTTAGGTCAACATTAACAACTGAATAGGAAAAGATCCCTGAAAATATGGCTGCGATAGCTCTACTCGTTCAAAAGTTTTTCATGTGAACGCGTAATTTCCACTTTTCCACCACCTTGTGATATCGTTCTACGGGATTGACTTTTCGGGACCGGGATCGGCTTGTTTTTTTTCGATTTTTTTCTGATTTTCTTTTCGCATCTGCATGCCTAAATGCGTGCACGCTCGCCACCAATTCGCTATGCCCATAAGGAAATCGGCGAGCGCTTGCGTAATTGGTCGTAAAGCTAGGTGGTGGAAAGTGACAATTACGCGTTTGCATGAATAACTTGTGAACGAGAGGAGCTATCGCAGCCATATTTTCAGGCATCCTTTCCTATTTAGTTGTCAATGTTGACCTAAAATCTGACGTCAATCCGACCTCCCAGTGACAAGTTATTCAAAACTTTATGGGGGCCGTCTTAATTGCCGCACCCTGTATGATGCCGCTGCGTGGGCCAAAACCTTGGAAACCCCTGATCCGCTGGATGCATGCCGAACGGGTTACATGCCAAGCGGCACAAGCCACGTGCTACGAGATGATAATATGGCAAGCAGACTGATGCCACTGCTCAGAATCGACCTGCTGTGAAGGACAACATTGGATGTTAGCAGAGTGAAAACTCGAAACAGTTGCATGTGATCTGACAAAAATACCCCGAAAGCGGAAATTAAAGACAGTAAAATATAGAAACGGAAGTGTGCAAGCTAGCTAAGTTACCTCTTTTCGGTGATACGAAATGTTTGGGAGAAGCTGTAGTAGGCAAGCATGATCCGTGAAACGAAATTGACAATGTTCGAAATTCATATTGATACCGTGCAGATGGGAATCGCAGTGCTCAAATCAGACCCTTCTGAGGACTAAGTTCTAGTTTTGAGAACTTTTTAAAAACAGCTTTGACTTTCTAAATATTTACAGAGAAATCTATAAGTGAAGTTTCAAAGTTTCAAATTAATTGATTTTTCATGCTTAAGTAGTTTCGGTCTTTTCTAGCGGTTACCCGCAATGTCTATTTCGATGTTTGAACGGGGAATCAAAATTCGCAGTGTGCTCGTCGACATTGTTAACATGATTGATAACATGAAATAATATGATGTCATAAAAACTTACCGTTTGCCGGGGAACTGGTCTGTGGTACGCAAAGTGAAAATATTTTAGCCCAACGTCTCTTCGCTTCCACATCTTCTTTCTTAGTTTGCTCCATCCGCAATCTGCGAGTCCAATGGGTAATAAACATAAATATGCGACTACATAAATATGGCACTACATAGTTTCCAGTAGCATAAAAATCAAACATTATTTTAACCAAATTTTTTGGCTGAAACTGATCCATTTTGTGAAAATAAAATCTTTCATTTCCGTCAAACGATAACTACCGTATTTCCTCGAAATACTCCCTCGAAATACCATACCGTACCGAAATTACGTCTGTGTACGTTACAAACGACAATTTAGTAGTGGGATTTACAAAAATTTCTGGCGAAAAAAGAAACCACCCTCGAAATCCCCCCTCAAAATTTCCACTCTGAAAAAATAAACCCCCTGGGGTAATTCGAAGAAATACGGTAGATCCAGTGCCATTGCCGCATAAACTCGCACGTGAGACTCGCCTAATTTTCTCGATCCTGTTGTCGACCTGCTCGGCGGCGGTGTTGTGCCCGACGATGTACTTGCTCACGTTGGCCCAGCTGCCCGAGGTCTCCTGCCTGCGCTGCACGTGCTCCATGGTGTCGCGCAACTCGTCCAGGTTCTGCTTGTGCTGCGCGTGCAGCCGGCGCATCTCGGCGTCGCGCGTCTCGTACAGCAACTGCAGCAGCTCCACGGGCACGCCGGCGGACGCGTTCGACGCCAGCAGGCGCTCCGCCTCGGCCAGCCGGTGTTGCAGCTGGGTTGAATGAATGGTCGGTTGACTTTGTTGGTTGAATGTGTTGGTGAGGATAAACTGATAAGGAAAAACGTGATTTGAAAAAAATTATGGGGTTTTTAATATGCAAAAACGACTCGAAACATCGAAAACGGCTGCGAAAATGGCAGCGGAAATGATCGAAGTTGTGACGGGTAGAAAAACGATTACTCTCACCCTACTTTTACGCGCTCTTACATTCTCCCGTGTAGAAAATCGAAAAAAATACTCGCTTTTACGTTTTCCCTGAGTAAAATACCTTTTAAGCAGTGTAAAATTAACGAAAAAAAACTTTACGTTTTCTGTACTCAGGGGTCTGTAATAAAAGAATACTTAACGTTCACTTAGAAAAAAGTTCAGCAATTTAAACAACACTGATAAAGGATAAAATGACGAAATACTGACCAGCGCCAGCTGCTCAGCGTCTTGCGGTGATCCATCGGAGGCGGTGGTACTCTCGCGCGCGTTCGCCAATTCTCTGAAGAAGAAAAATCCATGAAAAGCGCAACAATTTATACTCGACGGACAGCACACCTAGTATAAACACCTACCATAATTAAATGAATAAAATCTTGTGTTAAATTTCGTAATTAAGTATGACATAGTAAAAACGAAATATTATGATGAAAATACTGTATAATTTTTGTTCATTATTCAGATGGGTTACGGTAGGTTTTCACAATAAGTGTGATGTCCGCCGAGTGTACTCATGGACCGATTGAACACTATTCTAAACATATTATTCACAATTAATCGCCACACAAAATAAAGTCGCCTCACTCCTTGTGCGTCTCTCTGAGCTGCTCCAGTTGTTTCAGCTGCTCCTCGAATTTCAAGAGCTGCTCGCGCTCGCTGACTACTTTCCACCGATAGAACACGGCGGCGGCGAATATTAGAGTGGACACCACAGCGCCCAACAGCTCCAGCCAGTAGAGTGGGTGGGCTAAAAAAAGTTTGTCATTCAAATCAGACTGGTTATATGGACTGAGGCCTTCTGTGCATGTTTACCCGCTGTGCATGTAGACACCAATTTTCACTCAAAATCGCTAATTTTCATACTATTTCATACATTTTCACCTTCAAAATCACTAGTTCATGTGTTTTATTGTCTATTTTCAGCTATTTCTTGTAGTATATGTGCTTATATACCCATTTTTAGTAATTTTTAATCTACTTTTGTACCTTTTTTCCTCATTATAAAAAGTCTATACAATGGACACCCACGAACCCCCAAACCCCCCAAAACTTTTTTCCAGCTATCTATTCCTCCAGAGGAGCGATTAGCCATCTATCCAACCCCTTGGGGGGCCAAAATCTCGAATACCCCTGACATGCACAGCGGGTAAACATGCACAGAGGCACAGGCCCGTTAAATGGTGTTTATGTCTAAATCTACCCATATCTACCTATATTGGAATGAATGATTAATTAGAAATATGATCGAATATTTTATTATCGACTTTAAAAAAAATATTTTAAAACTAAATTGAAAAGATGTTGAATATCATTCATAATTAGAATTAAAGTGCCACCCCCTTATCTGGTGCCAGTCCCAAGCGGAAATTCCCCTGTAAGTAAAGTGTCAAATGTCATGCCAAATGTCACACAAATTGGTCAATTGTCACGCAAACTGTCGAAATTTCAGTACTAAAATCTTTTCTTTTCTGATTTGATTGAAATTTTACACGACATTTGA
Source organism: Sphaerolaimus hirsutus (assembly GCA_964036195.1). Taxonomy (NCBI): domain Eukaryota; kingdom Metazoa; phylum Nematoda; class Chromadorea; order Monhysterida; family Sphaerolaimidae; genus Sphaerolaimus; species Sphaerolaimus hirsutus. Next base: position 9,120,124 of record OZ038450.1, on the reverse strand, counting down.
CTTTACAGGGCTTGGGGGCTGCCCAGATCGATATCTGTGAGCCGCCAGCGGTGCCGTTGTTTCACATGAAACACAAACTGATAAATAAAACTGGCGGCTCAGTACTCTACGCATATAGCGAACCACAAAGGACTGTCATGTGCCCTTTATGTTTTAGGATATGCGTTAAAGTTACATGGAATCGAACACACACATGCTGAAAAAACTTCCGCTAGCGAAGTGGCGGCTGAAAGACCAAACAACTTACGGTGTCTGAAGCCAAACAGGATTATATCCATAGCCTTCAATTGCAGTTTATGTCTGTGCACCGGGTTCAGGATGCCCAAACTTACCAGAAACTTCCCATCGGGAGAAGCCATCCTGCACAGAAAAAAAGATGTCAAACAGGGTAGATATTTATGCATTCTGCATACAAAACAAACTTGGCAAAGTCGGCACCCTCCACGTTTTTCTTGCGGAAAATCTCTGCATACTCCGGTAACTCGATATAAGTCACCAACCAGTCAATGGCTTGGTCCACTGTCCACGAGCGCTCTGCAATAAACAGTGCGGGGTTAGAAGTTTGCATGCGCAAATGGTAGGCATTACAAGAGCAAAGAACATAGTTTTCTGGTTAATTAATTAACATTAATGCTGGCAGGGGTCTCTAATGGGGGGTTGGGGGTTACCCCCCTCCCCCAAAAAAACAACACCCGCCCAGCAATCTATCTATCCCGGAGACAAAATTTTGGGGTACTACCCCCTAACCCCCCCAAATCGCTCAGCTATCTACCTATCTGGAGCGACTTTCTATCTACCTATCCAACCCCTCGGAGTGTCAAAATCTAGGACACCCCTGAGCGACACCACAACGCACCTTCACTGGTGAACCACTTGAACCACATCTCGTCGACAGTGAGCATGCGGTCGTTGTCGTCGGACCACTGTCGCTGGCGGCGGCCCACGCGCTCTTTCTCTTTGATGTCTAGCTCGTCGCGCACGAAGCCCTCCGCCTCGGAGATGTCCACGCCGCCGGAGTGGTCGTCGTCCATTTTGCTGCGGGGTGGACAGTGGTCGAGCGAGTGCGCGGGCAGTGGGTTTAGCCAGGGCCGTATCCAGGGGGGGCTGCAGCCCCCCCCCTCTCGGGGTGAGACCAGAAAGTGGCCGGAAAATGGCACTTTTTCAACATCAGCGTAAAAAATTTTTGCGCGCAAGCGCGCATTTTTCGCCAGACATAATGTATTATCGGCAGATTTGCTCCCTGTGGCCGAAATCATTATAAATATACTCAATTATGTGCTGTTTGCTGTATTTGTATGTATATTTACCTACGTATACAGCGTTCCATGGCGCTGGCGCCAACCAATGGCGCCATGGCGTTGCGCCTACTAGTGGCGCCAGCGCCATGGCGCCATTCCGCCACTCTGTACGTAAAATTTTAGGGGGGGCTGAGCCCCCACCCGCTCGCCGGCCTCCGTTAACAAGCAGCCCCCCCGCTCAAAAATCCTGGATACGTCCCTGGGTTTAGCTACACAAGGTTTCTAATTGAGATTTCTCATCTCGCACAATGGGCCCCCACTAGCTGGATGTCAATTGAATTCATGTCAACTCAAGTGTGGTTAATTATGTAATTTCAACGTTCTTATGTGACAGAGCATAGTTAAGTTTATATAGTGACACTAAATTTTAATTGTTTCGCTAAGCGTGGTGATTAAAGAATTTTTTGTGTTATTTAGTAGACATTAGTTGGCATTATGTTGACAAAAATTTGCGAAGTAAAGTGTAAAATGTCATGTAAAATGTCAATCAAAACAAAAAAGAAAGATTTTATTTCTGCACCTGCACAATATGTGATTCAATTCATCGGCATTCTTTATGCGACTTTTTTGATAATGTGCCAAAAATTCGATTGGGATTATTGATTTGGATACGGTTTGTACTTCGCATTTATTTGGTTTGGATATGCTTTACATACAAATTTGTAATATTTTCACAATATTTTAGGCTCTGCTTAGGCTTAGGCTTAGGTCTGCGTGTTTTGGTGATGCACTCATTCTCTGGAAGGAGGTACGAGTGTCACTTGGACCCAAGCCAATTAGTAATCAATCACTGAGAAATCGTTTGCCGCCCACGACAATTGACACTCATTTTAAACTTCACAGGCTCTGGAATTGGCACCAGCTGTATATGCTGACTCCGAGACTCGTGACCATACTTGGCGCAGTTTTAAAGACCCCGTTTGTGAGAAAACAAATGGTTTACGGTTCATAAAAAAGTTTTTGCAATCCCTATTTCGCAAGGAATTTGTCAGTTTACTTGTGCGTTCGACACGCAGTTTTCCGTAAATTTGAAAGCTACCCATTTGACAAGGCACTCCACAGCGAGGGGGCTACTTTAAGCTGCCGCTTCACCCAGCTGATTCAGTGTGCACAAAGTGGCTGGCAATCTGCCAGCAGCCATACCTGTGCAGCGCCTGGACAGTGGCCCAGCCATCTGCGTCGATCTGCTTCTCCACCTCAGCCAAACGACGCTGGCGCAACGCGTCCTTGTCCACTGGTTTACCGCCTGCCAATGCAAAGCTATGGTCATATTCAGAAAGAGTGCAAAATTGCACTTGTTCCACGTGGGAATCGAACCCGCATCTTTCGTATAGAATACGAGCGCCCTAACCGTCACACATAATACAAGTGCGGCTGAATTGAACCTACCATTCAGGTGTTCTGGCCTGCCAGCGTCACCATTACCGGCGGCGTCATGCGCTGGGCACAATGGCCAAAGTAAGAGTGAATAGTAAAATAGTAAGTATAATGCATGGTCCATTGCTAAAACTATTTAAAATGCCATTTCCTGAACCTGTGAGAGTGTGCGGGAATAGGTTTACCGAAATGCTACATTTTTCTTTCGATTTTTAAGTTATTTCAAGTTTATATCTATACTCTTTAAGAACTCAATTTTGATCTAACGCTGAACAAGGTGATAAATAATTTGGCAGAAAAGCGGCGCACTGTCATGAAGAAATCAAAGCTTTGGTTGAAAAAATTTTACCAGATAATTGACGACAAGAATAGAGTTCAAAGAGGATCCTATCGTGAAAAAAATTCCGATTTCCGGCGCAGGGTTCGCAAATCGTCAGTTTATGGTAAAAGAGATTTTCGATAAATAAATAAATACAACAAAAAACTAAATAGGATTAAGATTGTGGTAGATCATAATAAAAATTTTACAAAACAATAAAGCACAGCTTACGGCAACTGAAAATTTACACTGTACATTTTAGTACTCTAAAAATTTACTTTCCTCATCAGGAAATGTGAAATCTACCAAATGCAATGCAATGCAAAGTGCAAAAGGTAGGCCCAGATGCAAATCATGTCAACAGTTTATAGTTGCACATTCCTGTGAAATTTCCGCGATGGCTGTCCCTTCATTCCAAAATCAGGATTTCTAAAATATCATTTCCGCATCTGCGGAACCAAAACCGTTCGAATGCGGAAAGCTAAATTTCAGTGTATTTGCCATGCGCCATTGTGCTCTGGGCAAGCTCATCTCACACGCATAAAAAAATCAACACGAGTGAGAGTGCCCGGGGAAAACTTTTCGCGAAAAAAGTTAGGTTGACTAAAAACACAGTTCTCACAGTGGGTGGGAAAATATAACAATGTCTTTCACTGCTTTGCTGCCGAAATCCGCAATACCCAAATAAATAATGGTGAAAAATCATTGAACTGTTGAGTATCAGCTGCAAAAATTATTTACAAAACAGTAAAACCACTGGGTGCTCATCATCAAGTTATTTTGGAGTATTATATCACACATGTAAAACATGTGAGCGTTACACGAAGAAAAACAAATCCCTTTTACCCGCAAAGCCACCGTAAAAATATAACGAATAAGACACAATGCAAACAATGACACAGGCGACTAGTGAATTCACTAGACCAGGGCAAATGCATGAAAACAAGTTTAAACCTAAATTTTTTATCATATCGATTTATAAGACTATGGAAGTTTGCTTCGGGGGCATAATGATACCTTACATAAATTTATACTTCCTCAGGAGCCAGACAAAACACTTGAAAACTTGATGAAGCATATATTTACACTACCTGGATTTTATGTATGTACTCGCAGAATATGTATTTATAAATACAGCCAAGCACTAGCATATAGCTAAGTCGCTCAAAAAAGGAACGAGCTATGTAAACACGAGCTATTTCCCATCTTGCGATCTGTCAAGAGCCGAGCCGTTTTGCGGTGGACCTCCTGTTCAATGCACGACTTTGTAGGTGTGAGTAAGTTGTGGCGACAATAAACGAGACTTGAAATAGGTCAACATACTTTTTACAAGCATTTCATGGAAACTTGCCTCACGATTATCGAGAAAATAAGATATATAAAATGTGAAGATAAGACTTCTACCGTACGGATATATGCAAAAGAACAAAAGTTAGGCGTAGATGATAAATGCTCAAAGGGCCAAGAAACTTTTTGGCGGGCCAGCTTTTTCATCCAAAGATTAGAATTTTTTGTAGATATGAACTTAAAAATGTTCGACCGCTTAACTTCAAATTGCAGTGTGCGGTACGCTAGTGTCAATTAAACTTGATTAAATTATCGACGGCACTAGGAACATGTGCAACAACGAAAATATCGGAGCAGTGAACAACCGATCACACCATCGCTATTTTCGGCGGTGCATTCAGTTTTTCGTTGGAATCGACCGGGCGCTGGGCCAAATTTGGTCTATGCAACCGATGGCCAATATTTATTATTTGACCCAAAAATCCCTTTCTTTGCAAATGTTCGTATTTTGCAAATTTATGGGGACGGTTGGGCCAAATTTTGCAAAGCATTAGATATGTAGAGTGACAACATCACCCATTTTTCAAATCTCACTGACATAAGCTTGCACCTTCTGTGCATCCAAATACATTTAGTCATCACATTTGAAGAATGTATTACTTATGCAAATCCGCAGATTGCGATGTGGCTTTGGCGATCTGCCAATCAAATCTAAAAAGACAAAAATTTCGAAAGAAGTATTTTGCGGAATTGGTAAGTGAGTGGAAAATCCGCTTTCGTTCACGAATCCTGCATAATCTTCCCGAGAACGCGAAAACGAGTGAGTTTTCAGTATGAGTTCGAACCGCAACATTTAAGCCAAACAACCGAACTTTTGCAGTAAAATGGCCCATCGTAACCAAACGGAAGAAATTTTTGAAACGCCAGACCTCCCAGAATGCGACCAGCATGCGGCCGCCGATGAAGTAAGCTGATTTCTGAGGACAAAAAGTCTTCGTACACCTTTGAATGAATCTCGGCAAGGATGAGTTAAATGGTGACTCATCGTTCAGGGTCTGGGGACAATCCCAGACCCTGTCAAATGGCAAATGTCACGCAAAGTGTCAAAATTCATGTAAAATGCCCTGCAAAATGGCAACTGCCAACATTTCCCATTTTGCAAGGCATCTTACATGAGTTTTGATACTTTAAGTGACGTTTGACATTTTACAGTGCATTTTACAGGGTCTGGGACTGGCACCAGGCCGTGCTCAAGTGCCACTAAAATGCTCGAATCGTTCTAACTGTAATACGCTTCCCCATTGCGACAACCAACCAAGGACTACCGCTGATCCCTTGCCAGGAGCACTTCGAGAGCGAGCACATCGAGCGCATCCACCTGGACGTGGCTGCCGCCTGCGACAAGTTCGGCGGCCGGCTGCTCGACGCCGCCGCCGTCGATCTGAGCGAGTGGGCGGGGCATAAAGCGCACGGCGGCGCGCCCGGTTATGGTTCTGCGAATTATGTATTGCAAGTGGTGTGTTCTGGGATGGTGCACGGGTAGTTTTAACATGTCTCTCTGGGCAGTGAGAATTTTTTCTGCAAAATTCCTTAATAAGAATTCCTGTAAAATCCCTTCAGCGCATCAGCTTCGTAAAATTACAGCGTCTAGCGCAAGCAGGTATTCATAAATATGCGCAGGATGTGAGGAGGTGGTCTTACTGTAGAAAATTGAGGTGCTGATTTTAATCACGGGATTTTATTTGAAAATAGATAGCAAATCTCTTAAGTCTCGGGATATTAGGTAGCAAAAATTTTGGGTGGCTAGATAAATAGCTAAGATTTGAAATGTGTTATTATCAAGTGAAAAATTAAGCGAACTTCCCTAATTACCTAATACTTTCAGGTAAATGTTTATAAATACCCTGTCAGTGACCAGTAAACTTTCGGACGACGCGTCCACCGTTTACCGGAAATTTGAAATTATTAGCAATTTATCACCTTACAACGGTGTTTGGTTTTGTGACATAACAAAGTCGCCGCGGTGTTCAGCGTCACTGTGCCAACAACTCAGGTCGGCCTGGACGACGGCGGCAAGGCGGCCGAGACGCCGGCGCAGCGCCTGTCCCGCTTGCGCGAGGAAATGACGCAGTTGGAGAAGCAGATGCAGCAGTTGCGCGACGCGCAGGCCAAGGACGAACAGGCGCACGAGCTGCTCGACGGCGTCAAGGCCGCAGATATTGCCGCGTTGAATGTCGGTGGTCACGGTTTTTGACATTGTGTTTTTAGTGCAGGATTATAGGTGGTTGCGACTTTCAGAGCCGCCTGAAGGAGCTTCAGATTCAGCAGGCGTCCGGCGGCGACGCGGCTGGAACACAGGCGGTCCAACTTCAGTACGGCAATTTTTCTTCCACATACAAGTAGGGTTATGTATAAATCTTGCCTTCTACAGGAAGCTCACCGCTTCAATTGAAGCATTGAAGAAACGAGATGGTGCAGGTGACGCTGGCAAAATCACATACGACATGATCGCTTGTCCAGGAACTGCCGCTGACGCTAACAGTGCGGCCAGGTGCGACGTTTTTGGATGGTTGTTGAAAAAATGTCACTGCAGTGCGAAATATTTAGGCTAGCCGAGCTGGAGGGGCGTCTAGCCAAGATGGAAAAGTTGCTCGGAGGCGATATGGATAAACTGGTATGTGGTCTTGGTAACATAGATCTGAAATAGGCTGAAAATTATTTACTGTTGGAAATTTGAATTCACAAACACTTCACAAATCCATTCTCTCAGTTCAAGACGTCGGCAACTGGCGACGGGCGCGTATCTACACTATCCGATGTTGTCGATCTATTAGCAGTGGTGCGCTTACAACTGCTGCTTACAAATATCCAAATTGATCAAAATCCATTTTAACCCACAATATCAACCTCACCCAACAGAAAGCGTCGCTGCTGGACGCGTCGCAGCTAGATGCGATTGGGGAGCGCGCAGCCGCACTTTCGCACCGCATGCAGGCGCTCGCGTCCAAGAATCCAGATGCACCAGAGTATGCGGACAAGGTGAGTGACCACTGGTGCCTAGGTCGTATTTAGGGGAGATTTTGGGCCCGCTGGCCAAGAAAAACTTCCAAAATGATGGTGAATTGGTGGCGGTTTCGCATCATGTAAAGTGTGAAATTGTATGTAAAATCTCATAACTTTTTAAATGTGATGCAAAATGTCAAATGTTCTGTAACGAAATTTTTGATATTGACACATTGCGTGACATTTTACACTTTACTGAACAGGGTGAGGGACTGCCCGGTGATGAACATTTCAGCAATTCCTATCAAATTAACGTGTGTGAAAGTTCCAAATACGTTGCATGATGCTATCAGAATTAGTGTTTTTTACATTTTTACCTTAGAATTGTTCCCGATACATCATGTAAACACCTTCCCGGACAAGTTCACCACCCATTTTTTTATTTCACTTCAGATGCAATATCTATGGCTTTGGGAGTGGTATAAAGCTAATATTTGGTGGGTACATGGTCCTAACACCCTGCTACTCAGTATCAATGGGGGAAGGTGCCGCGACTCACTACAGGGTGGGTCGCCCTATATGCAAACATTTTTTGTGGCGTTTTCGGTGTCCCAAACAAGTTCACCACCCACTTGATTACCTACACTACGAGGGCCATATCTCCAGCTGTGAAGGCTATAGAATGCTGAAATTTGGGAGATGTCTTGCAAAGAACCCCCCTCACAATACACCAGTGGGTAGCCATCGACGACCCACTACAGCATGGGTCGCCGCATATAAAGTTGTTCATTTTTTAAAAACAACCCATATCTCCCAAACAAGTTTGCCACCCAACCGCATTATAAGAAAATGTTGTGAGAACATACCTGATATAAAATTGAATCAGATTTGAACCCTAGTTCTGCTCATAAAATTTTTTTCAGTAGGGCACCCACCCAGTCCCATAAACAGCAGACTGAAAATTTCACTTTAAACCAATTTTTTGTTTCACACTTAAAAAGTTGGTTTACAAAGTTCACTAGGGGAGGGTCTAAGGTACAAAGTTATGTAAACAACATAACCTCTAAAATGCCTGCATAAGAAAATTTATTTGGGGTGAATGAAAAATTTAAAAATTGTCAAATTTTGTTCCTGTGATGATGTGATTATGACATCATAATATTCACCCTAAATAAATTTCCTTATGGGGGCATTTTAGAGGTCATGTTGTTTACGTAACTTTGAACATTAGACCCTTCCCTAGTGAACTTTGTAAACCAACTTTTTATGTGTGAAACAAAAAATTGGTTTAATGTGAAATTTTCAGTCCGCTGTTTATGGGACGGGGTGGGTGCCCTACTGAAAAAATTCTAATGAGCAGAAATAGAGTTCAAATCTAATTCAATTTTATATCAGGTATGTTATGACAACATTTTTTATAATGCAGTTGGGTGGCGAACTTGTTTGGGAGACTTGGCTGTTTAAAAAAAATTAACAACTTTATATGCGGCAACCAATGCTGTAGTTGGTCGTCGGTGGCCACCCACTGGTGTATTGTGAGGGGGGTTGTTTGCAAGACATCCCCCAAATTTTAGCTTTCTATCGCGCTCACAGCTGGAGATATGGCCCTCGTAGTGTTGCTAATCCAGTGGGTGGTGAACTTGTTTGGGACACTGAAAAAGCCACAAAAAATTGTTGCATATAGGGCAACCCACCTTGTGGTGAGTCGCCCCACCTCCTCCCATCGAAGCAGAGTAGGGGGGGTGTTACAACTTTATATATTCGAAGTTTCAGCTTTATAACACCCCCATAGACGGAGATATTACAATCGAAGTGAAATAAAAAAATGGGTGGTGAACTTGTCCGGGAAGGTGTTTATTAAGTTACCATTTTACCATGTTACGATTCACGTTAACATAAAATGTAAAAAAATTCTCACAAAATCTCTACTCCTCCGGATTCACGCTAACATAAAATGTAAACTAATTCCACAAAATCTACAATCCTGCCGATACGTCCGTATAAGACCACCCCCTTCAACGTTGTATTTACTAGCTAGATATAATTTTGTCTCATAATTTCTGCTTAACTTGTGCGCCAGGTGGACGAACTTTACGAGTTGATGAAAAAGTGGGATGCTCTTTGCGGCGCGCTGCCCGACCTGGTCGAGCGGCTGCGTTCGCTGCAGCTGTTGCACGAACACGGTGCGTTTGACTGACGTGGTTCTTATCTACCGTATATCCTGGCATGAGCGCCCAGGGGGGTTATTTATTCGTCTGGAGTTTAGTGGGGTATTCAAGGGGTGGAGTATTTCGATGGGGGTTACTTTTTCGTCAGTATTTTTAGTAAAATGCATGATTTATTTACTCATACTAATTTACAAATAAATACATAAACATGTTTTGTTACAACATGAAATTTTTCTGCACGTCAAATCAGGGGGAGTTATTCGGAGGAGGGATTATTTTTTCTCGCTCGGCTAACATAGGAAGTCATTCAAGGGGGAGTTATTAAAGGAGGATCACTTATTCGATGATATACTGTAGTACAGATTATGCTTTGCGCGATGTTATTGTCTAACGTGATCTTTTGTCGTATTTACAACTCGTAGCCATGCACGTGGCGCAATCCGTGACTTATTTGGACGGGCAGAATCAGAGCCTAGAAAAGACTGTCAGCGACATCAACAAAATGCTTGCAGAGGTTAGCGCCGTCAGCATGATCTACTCGTTTTTCAGGTTCATTCAATTTGTGTTCTTTGTTTTGAAAACTGTCAATTACCCAGGTGAAAAATTCGATGGCTGACAACTTGCAAACAATGCAGCAAAATATGACTGCACTTGATGGACGGATGAAAGCCCTAGGCGCAAAATAAGCTCTACTCATTTTTGTACAATTCTTTTTGGTGAATGTGTGTGCTACTGCGTGGTCGGCTGTCAGATGCGGCAACAGCTACACGGTGTGAAACGCAAGACCGTTAATTATCGCTGGTGTATGTGCCAACGTTTAATTTCGGCGACTGCAGTTGATATGTATGTGTATAAGAATTGTGTTCTTCCCATAGTAGAGAAATGTTACTTCTGGCCACGACAACATAGCTTGCTTTGTATAAATTCCGCACTTGTCAAGTTACAAGACACGTGATATGAGCAAAGTCATCAACTTTTTTTCAAACATTTTACGGAAATCTTTATGTAGTGAAATTTCTCGCTTGGCTGGTACTTCAAAGGGTGCGTGCGGAATTAACCCCTAAAAAGTTTTGTTTCTTAAGTATTCCATGACAGGGTCTGGTGAGGGGGGGTTGGCGGGTGGTAACCCATCAAATTCAGCAGCTTCTACCTATTTTGTATCAGGGGCCATTATGCCATCTACCGCATATTTTTGGAAATGTTCCACAGGGAGTTGTTTTACAATTTTGCATTATTTTTACACTTTATTTTTGTCTCAATCTATCAACTCCCGCAATGGTACAAATCTCAGAGACCCCAGCTTCATGGGGTCATGCGTTAGATAGCTGCAGACGCACATTGAACTTTTTAATTTCATCAGGGTGAGAGCTGTGTGTCTCAATGCGTTTGACAACAAAAGCTTTACATGGGTCTTCTGTTGATTTCGGTGCTGGCTCTTGTCATTCCTTAAGTGCTGCTGTGGATATCTTGTGTTAAATCATAATGGTATGGCCTTTTTTAACGGATTTTTGTTGCATTTCCTTTATGGTTTTGTCGTAATAAATTGTGTGTGTGTGTTTTTGCGGTCAAATGTCGGTGATATGTTTTGCGTCAAATTTTAAAATGCAAACGTTTCGCGTTCGCAACGCCCTGTTTTCATTTCAATATAATAATTGTATTATTTTCCTAATGGTTTGCATTAATCTTGTTTCAATCACTGGAACATTTGTCTTCCACCTGTCGGCAAATTAATAAATGAATGTATGCTTCAAACGTGTCAACCTCGGTGTAGACTTTTGCTTCAACACTCAACATGAACTTGATCATTTCTTAATCATAACTCAAAAGAAAATCTGTAGTGTAAAACCTGCGATGTCGCCGCAAAGGTAACATTCTTCATGTGGCTGCAGGTGGTGGCACATTGTCGCCATTGTCCACGGCGGCGTAGGGGTCAACTTTGTCGCCTTCTCCCAATTTCACTTCACCATTTTCATCCGCGCCGGCATCGTCGAGCATCTTGTCAATGTCGTCCAAATCCTACGGTTATTTTGGGATATTCCTAGTGCGGCTGTGCGCCGTGAACTGGGTGGATCCCACGCGTACTAGTTTACGGCTGAAATTCCGTGAACTGATGAATCAGCTTTTGACACATTAGAGTTGACTAGAATGAGTATTAATTGCTGTGAGCCGCTATCCAAGTAATTCATTCTGGTTAACTCCCAGATTCTGGTCAACTGGATTATCAGAGTTGAATTCAAACTGTATATTTCAAAGAGTTGAAAACATCAGTTCCGAAATTTCGGCCGCGAACTAGTGCCTGGCCACATTGTCACTTCCCAACCTTCGCATGTAAATCCTCCGGCGACACTTTCCTCGGCCCGCTGAACTTCGCGCAGCAATAAAGGAATATAATGATTATCAGGCCAACAAGCTCTACCAGTGTGATCGAGGAGAAGCCCATCCACAGGCCGACCTGCCCGCCGCAGTTCATTATCACGTCGATCACCTGCGGGGGTCTGTCAATTGTAAACACCTGCCCAGTCAGACCCGGCCCCCTATTTTTGTATTCACTTCGGGTGCTCTATCTCCGGATGTGAGTGAGCTGGAAAGCCAATACTTGGGTGGTATATAGGTGCAACCTCCCACTACTCCTCATGAATGGGAGGGGCGATGGCGACTCACTGCAGGGTGGGTTGCAGTATCTGTGAAAACATTTCTTGGCATTTTCACTGCCCCACACAGATCCGGCCCCCACTTTATTTGTTATACTAGAGTTTGAAAAATGTGCGCCAGGTGCCTATGGCACCACAGATAAAGGAAGCCATGGCGTGGCACCATTCCGCACCCTAAAATACTACCAGCGCCATTCCATTACTTATCATGAAGCCTCCCCATTAAGCGGCAGAGAAAAAATTTAATTTTTGCAAAGTTTAAAATGCACTTTTCACTTTTATTTTTTACACACTTAGGTGGTTTAGGATGTTCTATACAGAAGGTTTATGGGTTCCAAATTGTGTAATCAACTTTACCCCAAAAATGCCTACATTAGGAAATTTACTAGGGGTGAATTTAGAATCGTAAATTTTGGTAATTTTTGTTTCTGTAATGACATCATTATGACATCATAAAATTAACCCCCAGCAAATTTTTCTATGTAGGCATTTTTTAGGTATAGTTCTTTATGTAACTTGGAACCTTTAAACTTCCTCTGGAAAACACCCCAAACCAGCATGTCAAGTGTGTAAAAAAATAAAAGTGAAAAGTAAATTTTAAATTTTGTAAATATTAATTTTTTCTCTGCCACTTAGTGGGGAGGCTTCACGATAAATAATGGAATGGCACTGGTGCGATTTTAGGGCGCCAAATAGTGCCATGCCATGGCTTTTTTCTGTGGTGCCATAGGCACCTGGCGCACCTTTTTCAAACTCAGTATAACAAATAAAGTGGGGCCGGATCTGTGTGGGACAGTGAAAATGCCACGAAATTTTTTCACATATACTGCACCCCACCGTGTAGTCAGTCGCCATGACCCCTTCCATTCAGGAGGAGTAGTGGGGGTTGCACCTATATACCAACCAAGTATTGGCTTTCCAGCCCGCTCACATCCGGAGATAGAGCATCCGAAGTGAATTTAAAAATAGGGGGCCCGGTCTGACTGGGCAAGTGTTTAGATAAATATGTTGTGAAAACTTGGGCTTTGATTGTGATGGGACAACGCCGTTGCTGCACTTTGCGCACTATATTGTGGATTGTGAAATGCGACAAATCTGTCGAATGTCATGTGAAATGTAAAAATTTCCTGTAAAAAGTAAGAAAATTTCAATGAGCATTTTACATTATATTTTTTCCAGCACGCAGGACTGTCCCCTGCAGTTTGGAGCCAGCTGCCAGCCCTTTTTTATGCAGAGTAACAAATGCGCCAATTTCCTGGCGCGCTCTGTCTGAATTCCTATTTTTTTGAAAACTACGATGGCAATGGTGCATTTTATCTGGCGCTTTTCCATCACTACTTCGAAATTGTGAAGTAGAACTCACACCATAGGCCTCGTTTTCCACCAGCAGCATGTGCGTCAGTCTGTTGAAGTACACTTGCACCTCCAGCGAGTTTTTCTTATAGCTGAAATGTGGTAATGAATCTTGATGGGAGCAATTATCGGTGATTATGAATTTGATGCTCACTTGTCCATGCACTCATCTCTCAGTGTCTCCGTGAGTGCCATTTTGCCGCATTCCCTGATCTGTTCATTTGAGGTTATTTTTTCTATACTTCCGAGTTAGCGTGATACATAAGAACACCGGATATTATTTCGGTGGGACCTATATTTGAAAAACTTATGAATCAGCCTTGAACGCATTCAAGTTTCCGGAATGAGGTGTACGTCAAATACCGTTGACGGAGATTAAAAACAACTGATTCCGGTAAACACAAATGCATTCATAGCTGATGTTTGAGCTTTCCATTTTTTAAAATTTCGGTAGAAATCTAGTTTTGTAAGCAAATTACATTATACAAAAGCGTCAAATTAAATATTGAATGAAAATGTTCTGGTTAGCTAGCGGTTGAACCTTACCCGAGATGTCAACGCGGGAAATGATGCTTGGGTCACCACCGCAGTGTATGTTGTTTCACTGCGACGTGCGGTTACTTTTAATTGTCGCGGGAGAAAATGAATCGTTAAGTGAAGAGAGATGGATGGCAGACTATGATACATACTTGCATAATTTCGGACAATCGCAGTTATCGGCGACATCAAAAGCGCCTTCCTGCTGCTCCTCCATTGCCTTCTTGATGTCGTTGACGCAGCTCACTGCGCAGTGCGTATTTACGCGACGGATAATTTAAACGTGGAATTGTGAGTATAATACGTGTTTTTATGTGTAATGCTACAAGCTTTCCCTCGGGAGTAATTTTCGTCTCAAAAAATTTAAGCGGAAAAAACTAGAGGTAGTTTAGCCATGCGGACTCATTTTGCACTTGAAATTTTATAACATTAGAAAATTGCTTTACTCCCCGCATGCTCCATGAATACTGTATTACCTCGAATAAACCCCCCTTGAATTAACCCCCCCTCCAAATAAACCCCCCCTCGAAATCCCCCCTAAAATTGAATCTGAAGAGAACGTACATGACAAATACAACAGTTTGTTATCTGTACAATGCAGAACACACGTTAAAATCGATAATTGAGTGACGTGAGGGAAGGGTTTATGTGTATATATACAGTCATATATGACTATAAGCACATTTAGTTAAGTTTACTATTGTTTTCTCTGATTTGTATGAGACTGCTAATGAAGTGCCATTATACATGAATCTCATTGGATCCTAATATTAAAGCTGTTGTACAAATATCACACACATGCGAGAAACGTACAAAACAAATAATTATATAAAATGATGGGACAAATGTCCACCATAGTCCGCGAGGAGTGTTGATGTGTCAAACAGCCAGTGTGGTGTAGAAGCATTGATATTTTGAGTTTGCACACTCAATAAGCCCTTTTAAATTGGGGCCCTGGCGCGTGTATTTCCGCGCATACACTGCCATGCGCAGTGGTTTATTCTCTTTGATATGTAACATGATACTACCTCTTGATGTTGGTGACGTCTCTTGTCTGCAGTCAACCAATGCAGTTTGGCTGTTGCAGTGTCCATGCGGGGACTGCGACAGTGACATTTTGGCCCCTGCCTTTCCATGAGGCAGCTGATTTTGTGTCGATGTGATGTGCATGACAGTAGGATGTGTCATGCTGAAAGCAGTGCACCACCCTCGGTGTTGTTACAGTCCATACAATGGACTCCATCCAGCAATTTCAGCATTGTACTGGGCTTGAAGCCAGCGTGCATGTGGGGCAGTAATTTCTCAATCTAAGGGTATCTGACAGTTTTTCCGTTTTTAGAGATAAACTCTTCCGCACTTTTATCACTGCCTGTTGGCGCGTGTTAAAAGTGTGGAAGATTGTATAGTATCATGTCCGCCGAGTATACGTGTTTTTATGCGTGCATCGTATAATTAATGCTACAAGCTTTCCCTTGGGAGTAATTTTTGTCTCAAAAAATTTAAGCGGAAAAAACTAGAGGTAGTTTAGCCATGCGGACTCATTTTGCACTTGAAATTTTATAACATTAGAAAATTGCTTTACTCCCCGCATGCTCCATGAATACTGTATTACCTTGAATAAACCCCCCTTCAATTAACCCCCCCTCGAAATAAACCCCCCTTGAAATCCCCCCTAAAATTGAATCTGAAGAGAACATACATGACAAATACAACAGTTTGTGATCTGTACACTGCAGAACACACGTTAAAATCGATAATTGAGTGACGTGAGGGAAGGGTTTATGTGTATATATACAGTCATATATGACTATAAGCACATTTAGTTAAGTTTATTATTGTTTTCTCCGATTTGTATGAGACTGCTAATGAAGTGCCATTATACATGAATCTCATTGGATCCTTATATTAAAGCTGTTGTACAAATATCACACACATGCGAGAAACGTACAAAACAAATAATTATATAAAATGACATGACAAATGTCCACCATAGTCCGCGAGGAGTGTTGATGTGTCAAACAGCCAGTGTGGTGTAGAAGCATCAATATTTTGAGTTTGCAAACTCAATAAGCCCTTTTAAATTGGGGCCCTGGCGCGTGTATTTCCGCGCATACACTGCCATGTGCAGTGGTTTATTCTCTTTGATATGTAACATGATACTACCTCTTGATGTTGGTGACGTCTCTTGTCTGCAGTCAACCAATGCAGTTTGGCTGTTGCAGTGTCCATGCGGGGACTGCGACAGTGACATTTTGGCCCCTGCCTTTCCATGAGGCAGCTGATTTTGTGTCGATGTGATGTGCATGACAGTAGGATGTGTCATGCTGAAAGCAGTGCACCACCCTCGGTGTTGTTACAGTCCATACAACGGACTCCATCCAGCAATTTCAGCATTTTGTACTGAGCTTGAAGCCAGCGTGCATGTGGGGCAGTAATTTCTCAATCTAAGGGTATCTGACAGTTTTTCCGTTTTTAGAGATAAACTCTTCCGCACTTTTAACACTGCCTGTTGGCGCTCTACACAGCGCAGGTGGATGAGCTTTTTCATCCAAAATTTTTTCATCACCAACAATTTTGCCAAGTCTATCCCATAAAATCCACCGTAAATTGCGGCGTGATCGGGAATGCATGATACCATTAAATCACAACCTGCAGCATTCACACGCCGTGGTAAATTGTTGTGCGCGCAGAAATATATACATGTCTTTCGTTAACCCATTTTTCAACTGGTTTAAATAGCCACAATACTTCATTGTGTGTTTCCTGATTTGATCGGAGGGTCAGACTGACCCTAAATCATGCATCACTGCAAGTTGTTTTTTGCAGAGACAGGCTCAACTTGACTGCTTTCAAGAAAGCTTTGTCAATTGGCTCTAATTGCGGTTTTCTTACCCCAGTCAATTCTAACCCTGTAGCATACAGCACTCTCAATGTACTGTTTCCATACAAAATCGACACACCAAAATTATGCATCGGTTTGACTGGCAGATTTGACAGCCAGTGCAGCCAATCAATCAGCCTTAGCTAGCAATTGTTTTCTATGCTCTTCAAAAGCATCCCTGGTGCTGGTAATTGTCACACTGAGATACTGCACCATATAAACATATCCTCTTTCTGATGGGTTTTCCCTAGCTGCCACTTTTTTGACGGAATGGCTTTTTGCCCCCAACGTAACACAAAGCTTTTTGTCACGTTTATCGCGACATCCCAGTTCCAACTCCATCTGGTAAAGATATCCAGAATTCTCTGTAATTCCACCTCCGTATTGCTCAAAAAGCAGATATCATCAGCAAAAAAGAGCGCTGGTATTTTGTGCCCTCCAAATCGGGCATCTACATCCGCCGCCTCTAAATGGAAGTGGAGGTCAGCAAGATAAATTATAACACCTGTTGGTGACCAGCAGCAACCCAATTGGATAATTCAATTTGTCACTTTCATAATTGCCAAACATCATGATGCATTTTTGATCATCGAAATGTGATCATGTGTTCGAAATAGCCTGCACAAACTTGGCTAGTAACCCAAAATGTCCCATTTTAGCTCATAACTTTTTCCGATTCACCCTGCCAAAGGCTTTGACAGCATCAACAATGCAAGTTATCAGCTTTCCCTTCGTTTTGTCCGCATGGCATTTACAAGCCTGCATGATGACGAGGTTATCCAGGGTCCGCCTCTTTCCGCGGAAGCCACCCTGAATATCACCAAAGCCATTGTGCTTTTCAAATGCATTTAAAGTACGTTTATTCAGGATCAACATGTACAATTTCACTATATTGCATCCAATCCCTAGGGTGCGGTAATTCCGCACATCCATTGTACTCCCTTTTTTGTGAAGGAATACAATCTTGCAGACCTTCTTGTCTGCGTAAATTTTGCCGCCATTCAACCAAATGTTGAAAATCTTGACCAAACATGTCATGTGGCTTTGGTCAAGTATTTTTGATACCTTGTGTGAGATTGCTGTTGTGCCAGCTGATTTGTTGTTTTTGAACCGTTTTAGTTTCGATCGAATTTTGACCTCCATGATTGGTTCTAATAGTTCCTTTTTGGTTGCGTTTGAAATTTTATCACCGCCAAACCATGTGCGTGCATCCATTGCTGTCACACCGGGGTTAGGGGATATAACTATCTCCAAAGCCTGTTCTAATTCGTGCTTAATTTCCGCCTCAGTGCATATGAGACCATTTTCGTTTTCAAGTGCAAATCTTCTCTGTGAGATGTCTTTCATACCATGCATGTGATGGTACAGCTTTTTGACAGCTGTGCTGCAGTTGTGCTGCAATGTTGCAATGAAAGTCAATTCTTTTTCTTCAAATTTCGCTGCGCGATATTTGCGCAGTTGTAGCCTGCGCAATTGCAAATCCAGGATGGCTGTTTGATTGCCTGGATTTGCCTTTACATGACGTCGCACCTTATTTACTTTGTGCATTAACTTCAACTTGTAGTCGTCGAATTTTTCTTTGTCTAATTTTTGATTGACACCTTTCAAGCCATTGACACAATTCACACCTTTGTGAATGGAATCTATTCAGGCCAGAGTGGCCCTGACCATCCTCAACCGGATTATTTGCAAAAACGTCGGATAATTTTTGCAGATCTTCTTGTTTTTGCACCGTGATCTGGCGCCGGGTGTGGTCATGTTGTAATAAACTTTCAGGCCAATTTATGCTCATGCTCAGAGCATGATGATCGCCGGATAGGGGACTTGAAGTCGAGTCATCGTCCACACGCCCAGACATGAATGTCGATTTCCAACTATCCAGGAATGCCAGTTCAATTATTGATCTACAGTTGCTTCTGGTGAATGTCCACAAGCCATCCATGTGTCAGTTTAATAATTGCACCGATGCATACTTGAACCAGTCAATGATTAATTTGCCATTGATATTTGTGGCAGTTGTATTGCCCCTAATGCCCCATTTACCGGAGCCAATGTGGCCATTGAAATCACCGACCAGTAGGGTTTTGATATCCTTTTGTCTGTGTTTTGCCAAGATGTCGGATGGCGTTGTTAGAATCAATCGATTCAGATCCAAAATTGATGGAGATTGACTTGCTTTTCCATTGTTTTTTAGATAAATCAACGTAACTGCAAAGCGGCTAAATTGTCCTTTTAAATGGACAGACATGATATGATCATCATGCTTGGTGGGTGATACGTACTCCCCCCTCCAATCTTTACGTGTGTAGATCAAAAGTCCACCCATCTTTTTCAGGTCTGATTTTACGTGTAAAAATTGATTGTAATTTTTCAATGTCAGTGCGTCGACACCGGTGAGACATTGGGCTTCGCAGAGACAGATAACGTCAAAACTGTTTCTATTGGCCAGTTCACGTAGCGCGTTGAAGTTTCCGCTCATCGCTCTCACATTTTGGTAGAGCACTCACTTTTTGTCGATTGTATCTACCGATCCGGTGACAGCATTATTCGCTGTCAATTTACACGCTAGCGCAGCGCCTGTCGTCATTGACGAGAGTGAGATTGCTACATCTATGTAATTGTTTTATTATTATATGTCTGCATATGTGAAATTTCCAAAAATTTCTGGCGAAATAATAGACCCCCTCGAATTATCCCCCTCAAATTTTGGTGGCGAAATAATAAACCCCCTGGAGGTATGTATTTCGAGATAATACGGTACGTGACATATTTACTTACATAAAACTGCGGACGCATTAGACAAAGGCCAATACACACGTCTGCCTAACAGATACTTTGGTATACTTGGTGGACATCACACTTAGTATGGAATCCTACCATAACCCATCTGATTAATGAACAAAAAATTATACTGTATTTTCATCATAATACTTCGCTTCTACAATGGAAGAATAAATTACGAAATTTATCACAAGATTTATTCATTTGATTATGGTAGGATTCTGCTATATAATTTGCGGACCGCCGAGCATAAGCGCCCGACCGGGACCAGGGCAGCTCAAACATACGGTCGGTCAGCGTGCACCAGGGGGTCGCCTCGTCTGGTCTATCGAACCGCGGGTCGGCGCAGGTGCACTTGTCGATGATGAACTTCTGGTAGCACGAGCGGAAGCACGCCTCCATGGTGTAGTTGCCCTCGTAGTAGTAGTCGGACAGGCCGGCGGCGCTGGTGGCGCACTTGGACGTGTAGGGCGCAGGCTTGCGCAGCGCGCGCGACTGCGTCACGTGTGACGAGTGTGTATGATTTCGCGTGACCGCACACATTGCCAAGTGTGAGCGTGACAAGTTCAGTCATGCTAGCTAACCACCTATCGGATTTCCTAGAATGAACCAGGGGAAGGAATGAATTTAAGAATGAGTGTTTTCAGAAAGTGGTTCAGATGGAATTTCGGTTGAGTTACCGTGTGACACTTGGCAAGTCCTAAAAATACGCCAATTGCTTTGCGAAGGTGCCATCACCAACCATCTCCACAGCAAAAGCGTTAACATATCCGCTGGCGGCGTTGTAGCCAAACGAATCTGCGAATGCTGGCTGATTTTGCACGTGGATGACAACCCGGAAAGAGGCGGTCTCTGTCACTGGCATGAACTCAGACTGCTGATTCAGTAGAAACAGCTGGAGGCCTGAAGTGCATTGTAATATTAGAGTACCTCTTTTTATCAAATTATTTTGAAAAATGAATTTAAATAATCCAAAGATAGCTCGCCATCAATTGGTCCCGGTGATGTGACTGTGTAAGCTGGCGGCACGACATTGTTGAACTCGTAGCACATGCCGTATGTCGGGTCACGCACCGGCTTGAAATCGCTGCGGTGGCAGGCTTTTTAACCGACACAAATGCAGCAAAAACAGTGCTGGTGATCTGCCATGATCTGCAGTGATGTGTCTTCACGCAGACACTCGCAGGCACATCAACACACTTCACGAATTTATAATTTTTCAATGTAGGTAAACAATTTAGTAATCAAGTTCGTGAAGTGTCGGTGAAGTCCATTCCATCGGTAATCAGGTGTTATCAGGCTCTGTAGTATGATCACGGGCCGTGAAGCGGGTGGTGCTCAGAAGTGTGATCACAAAGGGCGCTTCAAATCACTTCAGCGCACTTCACGAGCACTGTTGTTGCTGTGAAACTGGATCAGAATCTCAGGTAAGTACAGCACAATCAAAACACACTTCTCCAAATCGCAGGGCGCGCCCCTGAAGGTGCAGTTGATGAGAATGTCGTTGAGGCTGTACGCCCTGGCGAGCACCTCCTCGTCGGTCCACGTGCGCGCGATGTACACCATGGACAAGATCGCGTGCGCCGTGTACTCCAGGTTGTCCGATTTGGACTGCGTGGGGGATTGAAGGCAGTGTGGCGCTGTAAACTTGAAGAGAATGCAGTGCACTGCTCACGTTGAAGTCATAACGGTCAGGATCTGGTACGCTCTGCTCGATTATTGCATCCATGTAATCTGTCATCTTGAAGCGTGTTGGTAAAGATTCATTTTTATTGAATGTATTTATGTTGAATGAAAGTGAATACCGTATTACCTCGAATTAATCCCCCCTCGAAATACCCCCCTAAAATTTTGCTGGGAAATAATAACCCCCCCCCCCCTCGAAATACCCCCACCAAAATAGTGTAAAGAGCATGTTCATGACAAATACCGCAATGTGTGATCTGTATAATGCAGAACACACGTAAAACTAATGACTGAGTGACGTTAGGGCAGGGTTTTTGCGTCATAGGTATGCAGTTATATACCTATTTACGTCCGTAAACACCTATCCGTCTCTATTGGTGTATTTCCCTGGGGGTATTTCGAGGTAATACGGTATTTATAAATACAAAAGTGGTCACAATTTACCAGCTGGGTCATCTCTGCTGATTCTTTAGTTACCAGGCTATTCTTGAATGGATTGCGATTGCAAAGAGTGATCGCAGGAAACGGCTTCGGCCCGAACTCGATCTATGCGCCGGAGTAAATTGCTGATGCGCTAAAACTTGCGGTGTAGCAGAGTCGTTAAAAGTACTGAACATTTTTCAAACTATACGTAAACGTAAATCATTTTGTACTCACCCCTTGAATACAGAAAACGTAATGTAAAATTTTTTACTTTACAGTTTCCTTTTTAAATTTTTTACTTTTACGCATGAGTAGGAATACGCGAGTAAAATACTTCCCCCCCTAATCCTTCAAAAAGCCTACCTGAAATACGTTTTCTGTACTCAAGTACAGGTACTTTTTCAGAAGAAAGAAACGTATTTACTCAGTACTCGAGTATACGTATTGACCGAGTAAACGTAAATACGTTTGAACTATCTAGAGTGCAGCACAAAGGATCGAGACTCACAGCGGTGGACACAATTACCCCATACTGGTAGTAGCTCGTGATGATTATGCTCAGTTGGTAGACGAACATGCCAAACGCGATGAGGAAAAGGATGGTCCAAATAATTCGAACTGGCCAATTGCGTGCGCCGCCGATTTGCGGAATGCCATGGGCAGATGTCCACCCGCTGAAATCCTTGAACAGCGCACCCACACCCATGGCGCTGATGCGCGGTCAGCCTTCCTTATTTAGGTGTAAATTATCGAATATTCACTGTCAGGTGACAAATTGTAAATTAGTTTGAGAGTGAGATGTGCACGAGAATGGGCCCACACACGCTAGTTGACATCGCCAATTCGTGTCAACTCAATGTAAAGTAAATGACACAAAAAAGTTTTTAAAGCACCACACTTAACGGAAATCTGAAATAAGTGTCATGATGTAAAATTAACTATGCTCTGCCAATAAGAAAGTTGAAATCACACCATCCACTAAAATTTAGTTGACATCCAGCGTGTGGCGCCATCGCACCGGAACGCAAGAGTTCCTCTCGACACTTGAATCGAGTTGCGAAGTGAATAGTGATGGAAAAAGCGACAGGACTTTGGCGCCAAGCGCCATGGCGCTTTTTGCTTTGACGCTAGCTCCAAGCGCCAGCGCCAGGCGCTTTGTTCCTGGCGCCACACAAAAATAGCGCCAATGGCGCCAGAGCAATATAGCGCCAAAAGCGCAATGGCGCTATTTGCTTTGGCGCTAGCGCCACGGCGCTTTTCCATCACTAAAAGTGAAGCTTCCGGTGCACTGAAACATTAAACCGACAATCTCAAACTGCCCACAATTCGCCACTTGACACTGTGGGGGAAATCGGCAAAGAAACTGCCGCTAAAAGTTCTCTCAGTTATCTCGCGCGACGCCGTCTGAGCTCCCTGATGCGTGCACACATCGCATTGTTTTGTCGCTTATCTCCACATGACCGATTTCAGTTTGGTGACACACTGCCCCCGGTTGCTTAGGGCGCCGTTGCCACAAAGTCGACGGTAGGTAGGGAGAAAAATTTGAACGTCAATTTTTTTTCATCTTGTATAATTTTTCATAAACCTTAAGTCAACACAATAACACCGGCGACGTGATAGCACGCGACAAAAAAAAATATGAACGAATAACGCGTTCCGTGGTGGGTGGATAAATATTGTAGTTTTTCAAAATATATGAATACGAAATGTTTCACTCGAAGTTACTACCCAAGGCGAAAAAAATCGAACACTGAAAGCCAGGAGTATTTCAACTAGCCTTACATTCTTTACCATAGCGGATTTTCAAATCGATACAGTAAAGATCCCGATCCTCCGATATAAATCTAAAAAATTGCTGAGCAAAGATTGAACTTCACGTTTGGGAAAGAACATTTTAAATGGAGATGTTACGCTTTTGCACATATCAGGGGTCAATCCGGCACCGCACCCTGTAAAATGTAAAAATGACAATTTTGGCAAATGTCCAGCGGGATTTAGAATGTGTTAACTTTTTTACATATTACTTTACTCGACAAATTTGTCTGCCATTTTACATATAGGGCGGGGGGTTGACCCTAGGTGACAATCATAATGACCTTAAAAATAATTGAACAAAACACCATAAAATAGGTACATGTGAATATTTTGTAAAGTTTAAGTTCTGTTTTGCACTGTTACACACCTAAAAAAGAAACTAAGTACGGTTTCAAGTGATACATGAGTGCAAAATGTAAAATACAACAGTTTGAATTCAGAAAATGTTGACACTGGAAACGACTGCTTTTGAAGAGTCATAAACGATGAAGAAAGGTAAACTTATACAGATGATAGATTTGAGACAAGTTTCTACGCGATATCAACGTTTCTTCGAGAACGCGTTTCGGGTGCTTAATAACAGCATTATAGTTTCTGTATTCTGCCTTTCTCTCTCAATCGACTCAAATAACAATGCCCAATATAGCAGAGCTTTTGTCGAATCCTTTGCAGTTCAAAAATATTTGAATCGGTTGAAAAAAACATCGATTTGATTATGACAAAACGATTTCAAGTTTTTAGTTTGTACTTTCTGCGTAGAGCAGATCGCAGAAATTCGGGAAAAAGCTGTGTGTGAAATGCGAGTTTCTGGCATAATCATTTACCAGTTTTCATCAAAACACAACTGGCACCACCCACTCTAGTTGACACTTGGTCAACTGAGCCAGCGATCAACTTAAAAACATGCTTTGAATGTGTTTCAGTTAATGGGAACCTATAGTTTTCGCCCCAATAGATGATGAAGACAAAAATAGTACGCTCCCCTGCATAAAAATCGGCTTAAAACGATAATTTCAGTTGAGTGCTGAAAGGTGGTCAACTATGGCGCTAGGCACACTGAATTATGCGCCCGAACGTCTTTCGGACGCGGAATTACAATCACATCTATGAAATCTACCGAACGAGGGGGGGGATAAATAGAGTTAAATAGTTGAATAGAGGATAAAAACATTCGGCTTATTATATGAGAATTCCACAATTCAGCTACATCGGAACCATAAACGTTCGGACCCATGACCCAAAATTCCAGTGTGCGCATGTGCCGTATTTTTCTGTAAATTTACAGACTGAAGGTGCTATTTGAAATATAACTTCTTATCAATTACACCGGCCAATAATATTTACAAATTTGGAGATACACAATTTTGACAACTCAATACAATGGGTAAATACATAAATAAGTATGACAGTTCTGCGAACGGATAGTGGAAATTTCTTCCCACCTCAGTGGTGACAAAAATAGATATCCTATTCATTGATTGTATTGTAAAGTACGATGAAACCACCCTCATTTGAACGTCTGTATTTAGACACGAATCATTTCGACAATGAGAGCTATGCAATATTTATACACAAAGTCTTGTCGTAAAGTAGACTGTGCTGTTTCTCACCGCAGCTTTATAATCAAGCCGACCAAAAAAGATAGGCAGCAAAAAGTATTCGAAAAAAGTATGAAAACACACAATATTTAGTCATACTGTTTCTTCGTCAAATATTTCGAGTAATCGTCGCGCAGTCCATTTTACGCCAGCCAAAATCGACATCAATACAATTAACTCAGGCAAATCACTTTCACAAAACGCACTGGGTAAAGATTTCATCTACAAGGCAACAAAGATGTGTAGTGCGTGTGCGCGCTCACTCTTATCGCTTCAAAGGTCAAACCAAAATCAACTGAAAAACTAAAAAAAAATAATAAAAAATAAAAAGAGTGAGCGGACACCAGCCACGACCCGCAACGAGAATAACCGCTGTGGCTGCGCGCCGCGCTCAAGCGATCGCGCGGGGCCGCGCAGTCTACTGGTTGATATGGGCGAACCCGGTGGCGGGCAAGTTGACGACGACGCCCGACGCGCCGCCCGCCTGCTGCCTGGCCATCATCTGCTGTTGTTGTTGTTGCTGCTGCTGCTGCTGCAGTTGGTGCTGCTGCTGCTGCAGTTGTTGTTGCTGCTGCTGCTGCATTTGCATCTGCTGCTGTTGCTGCTGCAGCTGCTGCGCCTTGTTCACCGCGCTCGCCGACGGGCCGAACTTGTTCTTCGGCCGCAGATACTCGTGGTGATACAGCTCGCTCACGTCCGCCCTGTCCTCCTTGCGGTACTGCAGACAGCGCTTGATGAACGCCTGCGGACGCGACCGGGTATATAGAGTCCCTTCATGCACACTTTACAATGAGATCTACCGTAATCCACTTGAATAAAAACCGAAATTTATCATTTTTCACAGCACATTACAACGCTTTCACTATGGATGAATTTTGTCACATTTCACGTGACTTCCATCAACTATTCATCAAAGGACGTTAATACTATATTTATAGCGTGCAGTTCGATCAGTATATTTATTTACATTGGACTTACATTGTATGAACCATTTATCTGCTAAATATATATTCTACCAATGAAAAGCCTTCAAAATCCTAATCTCGAAGGTGCCCGTACGTGGAGGCACATCTGCACAGAAATGCAGCACAGCTTACCTTCGCTTCATTTGTGGCGGTCGGTTTGGCGGGAAAAGACACCTCTGTCGCATTGAGTATAACTTTCTCAGCCAGTATGTTCGCTTGCGTTTTCTCGTCGCCAAACGGCTGCAAGAAAAACGAACACAATCATAAACTGGTGGGGCAGCTCACTTCACAATTCATATATATACATAATTATATATTTATATATATACCCGGCGGACATCACACTTAGTACGGAAACCTACCATCACACATCGGAATAATGAGCCAAAAATTATAGTTTTTTTCATAATAATATTTCGTTTTTACGAATAATTAATTGCGAAATTTAGCACAAGATTTGATTCATTGAAAAATGATAAAATTCCGCATATACTTCGCGGTCCGCCGACTATACACAGATAAGTTTCTCTTTCACAACGACCCACCTTCTTGCCATATAGGCACTGGTAGAAAATGACGCCCACCGACCACACGTCCACCTTGGAGTTGATCTTGGGCGGGGTCTTGCCGATTTGGAAGCACTCGGGCGGCAGGTACCAGTAGGTGCCGGCGCCCTGCGAAGTCAACTCGATGCCGTGCGCGTCGCACTTGTCGTCCTCGACGATCTTGGACAGGCCGAAGTCGGTGATCTTGATCTCGCCGCACGCGTTCCCCGTCGACAGCAGGATGTTCGCTGCGGCGATTGTGGGGGTTGGCAGGCAGAAAGTATGGGCATTGGAGTGGCAGGATTGGTATTTACTTTTACATTATGCAAAACGGGCCCTGAAAAAATTAGACACGATCTGGTTTAAATCAGTCTTCGCACACGCATGTAAACTCAAAAAGTACCAGCTTGAGAATTGGAACCAAAGTGTCTTGTATTTTTATGTGGGACATGCCATACATATCGGACATTGAAAGAATCAAATTGAAATTGAACATAGGAAACTGACAAAAAATATCGAATATCTACCTAAATGGTTCCTATTTAGGGTTGGCCGATGTTTTTTTTTTAAACGTTTTTTTTTTTAAAAAAACATGACGTCCGTAATGTTTTTTTTTAAAAAAAAACATCGGCCGAAATTTTTAGTACTAAGCACTAGGTATTTTGCAAAATTTTTGCGCGCAAGCGCGCAATTTCACACACAAATTGACATTGGTGGTTGTTTTCATTGGTTTTGTTGCATTTTTAGTATCAAAACATCCATTTCTATGTGCTACCATGGGTGAATAAGCCGACATATGTTGCTGTAATATAGAATATTGAGGTTGCTTCCATGTACCTCCACAGTGTGTAACTTCACTCCCAAAGTAACAACCTCTTTTTTTATAACCTTGTTTGATCCCCATTCCGTGCCAAACTTTACCTGAAGTCACGAACATTCGACTATAAGGCGATATACAAACGATATGTCGACGAAAAATGGATATTTTTGACACAAATCACCACTTATAATGCTATCCCATGGCTCCACAGCCATTATATGGTCATATTTAACATCACAGAGTATTGCCAGTGTCTGATATACCTATATATGTTGACACTAGGTCATATCTGGGAGCTTTTAAAAAAAAAACGTTTTTTTTTTTTAAAAAACATCGAGTTAAAAAAAACGTTTTTTTTCCAACCCTATTCCTATTTCGGAGTATTTTTTACTTACCGGGCTTCAAATCGTAGTGAATGACCGGCGGCTTGATATCGTTCAAATACTTAAGCGCCGACACGAGTTGCATGATGATCGATCTGCGAAATTTTCACAACATTAAAACAAAAACATCAACTCTCAAAAAACCTCCCATCAAAACAACCAAATCAAACCTGGCCTCTTTCTCCGCGATAATCTTATTCTGTTTCAGGTAGAAGTCCAGGTCGTTGCCCTCGCAGAACTCTAGCACGGTGCAGAACGTGTGGTTGTCGATGGTGAACAGGTCGAAGAGGCGCACGATGCGCGGGTGGTCCAGGGTCTTGTGGATGTCCTTCTCGCGGAGCGCGTGCTTCACGTAGTTGGCCTTCTTGTCCTCCTTCCAGTCGGGGTTCACGTGGTGGATTTTGCACGCTACGTAGCGCTGTTCGTCCAGGTCGAAGGCGCGCCACACCTCACTGCGGGTGTCCGCGTTCGAATTGTACTTTAGATTTTACTTGTATCTAGTGCTAGCTTAACACAAACAAAATAAAAGTCCACAAAAATTCAACAGAAAGATCACGAGGGAACACCAGTCCCGGGCCGGTTCATTTAAGTGGACGGGTTAATTAGGTATACTCGAGCGACTTTACACCTTGCCCGTGTGGTTCTTGCTGGAAGCGTTTTAGGGGGGGGGGGGCGCCGGGCCCCCGCTCAAAAATCAAGGCTACGTCCCTGGCCGGATATAGTGCACCGGCTTGGTGACGAGCATCCACATTTATGCAAAAAACCCTCCACTAAGGCACACCCACCTGAAGCCGCCCTTGCCCAGCAGACTGAGCAGCAAGTATCTGTTGTGCAGCGTGACATTGTCCTTGAAGCGGGACGACTCCTCGTTCTGCAGTCGACGCAGCTCGCGGATGTGCAGATTGCGCTCGCGCTCCAACCGCTCCAACTCGGAAGAAGTCTCCGCTTCCTCGCGACCCAGGTGGATCTTGCGCAGTCGGTAGATCTCGTCCTGCGAAGACGAAACGTTTCTTGTCGTAATACGGCTGCAGCTTAGTAGGGTTCAAATGGATCCGACTTTTCGCGATCTGGATTCGGGTCTCGGGACCGGGATTGTTTTTTTTTTGAGATTTTGGAAACGGGATTTTTTTGAAAAAGTTCCCATCTTGAAGAATTTTCACTGATTTACCGCAAGAATGGGTCTAAAAACTCACATGAATGTCAGGAAAGTTCGACATTGGAGGTTTCTGTTCACATTTCTTAGCGCAAAAATGTTATTTTTCCAAGATCGGGATTTCAAACGTTTTGGGATCGGGACCACAAAATCCGGAAATTACTCGGAATTCGGGAACCAGCTTGAACCCTAAATCAGACTGAAAGCATCGAATATACGCACCTGCTCATAATAATCCTGTATGGTCATCTGCTGCGGCGGCTCGGGCTTGACGAACATGTCGTCGTCGCTTTGCTGCTCGCCCGCCGCGCCGCCGGTGGACCCGCCGCTGCTAGTCGCCTGTTGAGTCGAGCCGGTGGCGGAGGACGACTCCACCTGCAGCAGGGCGACCCCCTGCGTCGCTTGGGCGGCCGCTCGGCGGTTGTCGCGCGCCGCCGCCGCCGATGCTGGGTTGATAAGTTGGTTGATTATGTGGTGGTATACTCCAATTACTTTACACCCTGCACGCGTGGTTCCCGCTGGAAGCGTGCCAACGATTTTTTCTGCATGCGATTTTCAGAAAAAGTTGAAAAAGTCATCGCTGTTATGACACTTATATTTACGTTAACTTATTCACAACAATGATTTGTTTATCTTTATACAAAAATCGCATGCTTGATTATCATTGGCACGCTTCCAACGTGAGACATAAATGAGTGCGATGGCAGAGTATCATGTTCGCCGAGTATATTTACATTGTGAATTGGATACAGTTTTTTGCTATTCACTTGGTATTTTACTATTCACATATGCGATATCGACATTCGGTAGAAAATATTACCCTTTTTGGAGTTTCACTATTTGGATTTTCGATATTCACGGAGAAGAAGGGAAAGCCAAGAGGGAAGATAATTGCACTGTCAGTGGTCTTAATCACTCACTAGATGGAAAATTGACAAGCTTGGGGCCAAAACAAAACAAAACTTTTTGTCAAGTTTGTAACGCGGGTAAGTATTTTCTTCGAATATGTAAAAGCGGGTATACTCGGCTTACTTTACACCTTGCACGCGTGGTTCCAGCTGGAAGTGTGCCAACGATGGTTAACGCGTGCGAGTTTCATAAAAAGATGACAAAATTGATTGCTGTTATAGTGTTATTTATTAACATATACACATCGATGAATTTTTTCATCTTTTTACGGAAATCGCATGATTTAATGATCATTGGCACGCTTCCAACACGAGACATAAATCAGTGCGAGGGCAGAGTATCATGTTCGCCGAGTATAGTATAAATTTTTACACTGGAAAACATCAAAGATGTTTTTAAAAGATATTAAATCACGGTCCTACTATTGAAATTAATCCCATATTGAAATTTCTGAATATCCTTATCTGTAATCGGGTACTTTCTAAAAGTACGTAGTAGTTTGCAGAGGAAATGTCAATGTCAATTTACTCAGTACTCCAATGTATGCATTTGAAGTAAATAGATTTTAAAAACAATGCTAAAATAACTGTGCCTGCGGATGGTGGAAGCCTACGCTAGAAAGTATGGCAAAGACTTTGTATTTTCTGCAGACAATACAATCTCCGAACAACTTAGCACCATCCGCCAATGTTACTAACAGACGGTGACTCTAGCGTTCGCTCATACCCGAGAAAATCGAACTAAGATAGCCGATTTGTAAACCGAACCACATCATTGACTACCAGGTTTCAGTGGGTACTAGATAAGTAAACAAAAAGAGAGCCCTATAACACACATAACATTTGATTGGGCAACCAGAAAGTTCACTAAGCATGTCAAGTCACGATGGTCTCATCCAAGGACGTAGCCAGGGGGGGCGGGGGGGGGGGGGCCCCCCCCTTCCCGTGTGAGACATGAGAAATGTCGGGAAACGTCTTCTGGTGCAACGATTTTGAAGCCATTTTTCAAAAATTTTGCGCGCAAGCGCGCATTTTTGCATCACACAACAGGAATTTTCACTTTACAAGTCGCAACGGCCTCAAGCTAGCTGAAAATGCACTCAAATGTTCATTTTCCCTGTACCTATGTGAAATACATACCTATACAGCGGTATATGGCGCCAATGCGAACGCCAGTGGCGCCATGGCGTGGCGCCTTCGAATGGCGCCATCCCCCCACTACAGGGGTCAAATTTGAGGGGGGGGGGCGCCGCCCCCCCCGTTCGCCGGGCTCCGTATACAATCCGCCCCCCCCCCGCTCAAAAATCCTGGCTACGTCCCTGGTCTCATCCATGTGATCTAAAAAATAACGGGTTGGAGATTTAAGAAACCACTCAAAAATCTGTGGACCAGGGCAACAGTTCCTATACAGACTCTGCCAGTTGGGTGGGATTCAAATTGGATACATGATACATTTTGCGTTTGTAGAAAAGATATTTACCTAGTTGAATTTGGAAAAATCAAGCCACCTAGCTCGATCTAGAGATGTGAATGATGCAGTCTGTCCAGACTCCAGTACAATACCACAATAAGTAAGGGTGTCGATTGGGGGTTGGGTGGTTGGGGGGTGTGGGTTCAATCACTAGTTCATGTGAAGGGTGTGCTTCTGAAAGTACCGATCTACAAAAAATCGATTTTGAGATAACCGCAATTGAAAGTTTGGAGTATGCAATACCCATACATGGGTATTGGGTATGGGAATTTTGGGTATGGGTATTTCAGCCATATTGTTAGGTATCCACATGCATGGGTATAATCATTGATTATACACATAACACTAGCTATATAAAATTTAGTGAATTGTATTTTTGTAGTACAGTACATTTTAAAGGAACAAATTGGTAATAGCATGTAGATCGGTATTTTTTAAAGCACAAAATCAGAAAGCTGTAGATCGGTACTTTTACCCATAACCAAAAAGCACAAAATGAGTTTTTGCTCAATCGGACGCCGATCTGACATCGGTACTTTTAGAAGCACAAAAAATAATGTGCAGATCGGTACATTTAAAAGAACAATTTTGAAAAAAAGTGTGTAGATCGGTACTTTTAAAGACACAAAAGCTGAAAAAGCTTGTAGATCGGTACTTTTAAAATTTCAAAAACTGTATTTTGCGATTTTTTCGCTTTTTTCGACCCCCCATATCTCAAAATTGAATTTCGCACCCCCCACATATAGGGTTCAAACGGGATCCCGATCCCGATCCCGGATCCCGTGAAATTCCGGGATTTACCAGTCCCGATCCCGATCCCGAAACCCCAATCCCAATCCCGATCCCGATCCCGAAATCTCAAAAATACCAATCCCGATCCCGATCCCGAAAGTTTTCAAATCCCGATCCCGATCCCGAGAAACTCCCAAGTCCGGGATCCCGATCCCGGAAAAATTAGTGGAAATTATAAAAAGTGAAATAATGACGTTTTTGCATGCAAAAAAGTGTATGCAAACCCCCAGCGTCAATTTTATGCCACTTTTCTGGCATCCAACAGTGTTTTGAGACCTTTATGAACAACTGTGAATGCCAGAAAAATGGCCAAAATCTCTATCCTTAGAACCCAATCCCGATCCCGGAAAAATGCCTATCCCAATCCCGATCCCGATCCCGTGACCCCAATCCCGGCCAATCCCGATCCCGATCCCGAAATTTCAAAAAACCAATCCCGATCCCGATCCCGAAACCCCAATCCCGATCCCGATCCCGAAATCTCAAAAAGTGAATCCCGATCCCGATCCCGAAAAGTCAATCCCGTTTGAACCCTACCCACATATATATTTTTTTGAAGCGCATTTTTATGGGGACCCCAAAAATGGTCCTAACTAGGGATGGCCAGTGCTTTTTTTTAAAAAAACGCCGCTTTTTGAAAAAAAAGTGCAAGGGTCCCAGCGCTTTTTTTTTTTAAAGAGCGCTGGCGATTTTTTTGTACCTATGCACTAGGTATTTTGTAATTTTTATGCGCGCAAGTGCGCAATTTCACATGCACATTACCACTCACAGCAAAAAATAGATCCGTGAAGCGTGTGGAAGCGGGCTGGATGCGCGTGAAGCGGCGCGCTTCCACACGCTTCTACATGCTTCCACCAACATCACGAGATTCTGGGTGAAGTGTCTTCCACACGCTTCACCTATCTTCACCACGCGCTTCACGCGCATCCAACCATGTGGAAGACACTTCACGCCGCTGGCGCTCCCACACGCTTCCCCGCGTATAAATTTGTGTGGGAGCACCATATTAAGAAGGGTGAAGTGCCTTCACGCATTTTTTCGTGATGTGTGTGGAAGCGCTGGCATGCTTGGTGAAGCGTTCGGGAAGTGTCGGCGTGAAGACACTTCCCGACGCTTCACCACGCATCCACACACCCATTTTTTGCTGTGACTGGTGCTTGTTTTCATTGGTTTTGTATATTTTTAGCGTCATTGCTTCTATTCCTGCAAGCTTTCATATAATAAAAAGTCGTGATGAGTTAGTGTAATATAAAATATCCAGCCAATGTGCTTCCACATACTTCTACAGTGGGAAACATCAGTCTCAATGTAATAGCCTTCTCTTATAACCTTCAAACTCTTGACCATTTGACAAATAGCAATTTACATAAGCCAACATAAAAAGTGGATTTTTTTGGCATAAAACCCCACTTATAATGCCATCCCACGGCTCCACAGCCATTCTATGGCTATATATAATCACAAGTGTAAGAAATACCTGTATATATTGACTTAGAATCATATTTGGGAGCTTTCTAGGAAATGTCTTGACATTTTTTGGAAAAAAGCGAAAAAAGCGCGTTTTTTTAAAAAAGCGCTTTTTTAAAGAAAAGCGGGGCCGTAAAAAAAAAGCGCTTTTTATCCATCCCAAGTCCTAACTCAAATTTGAAAAATTTGTAGATCGGTACTTTTAGAAGCACACCCTTCATGTGTTTTATTGCCAATTTTCAGCTATTTTTGATATTTACTATGTATATACCTATTTTTAGCTATCTTTCACATACTTTTAGCGATTTTTCTCTCTATTCTCCCTTATAAACCTTAAAAAAGCCTATATATTGCCCTCCAAAAAAAGCCTTAATATTTTTTTCTACTACCTATCCCTTCGTAGCAGCGATTAGCTACCTATCGAACTCCCGGGGAGTGGGGTTGGTCAAAATTGGACAACCCCCGACATCAAGCCCAGAACGCACAAGGCTTCCTCTTGCGCAGGTCCTTGCTGGCCGAGTCCAAATCGTCTCGCATGGCTCGGATCTGTTCGTGCCGCCGGCGGACCTCCTCGAAGGCGTATCCGTCCTTCCAGACCTCCTCGAAGTGCATCGCCCGGCGCTCGGCCTTGTACTGGCCCAGGCGCAGGCAGTTGTCCATGCACTTGGCCTTGCGCGACTGCCGCTCCATGCGGCACTGAGGGTGGACAGTTTAAATATTTAGATAGCGTTGGTATTTTTTATGAGAATGTATTTTTAATTAGTTTTCCATCTCGCCTAGCCCACGCTTGAATAATTATTCTTTTTATAAATCAATGTGGGATGCAAGAAATTCCGTGTGTTAGCTGCCTCATATAATTCAGCCTATTTTCATATATGCCTAACCAAATACCGTATTTCCTCGAAATATCCTCCAAAATGGACACTATGAATTTACAAACCCCCTCTCGAAATACCCCCTCAAAATTTCCATCTGAAAATATCAACCCCCGGGGGGTAATTCGAGGAAATACGGCGAACATTTTTTCACCTAAACTTTTTCAACATTTTTTCACCTGGTAGCGCATGGCAGGGGTCTCGAATGGGGGGGGGGGTTGGGGGCAGGGGTCTCGAATGGGGGGGGGTTGGGGGCAGGGGTCTCGAATGGGGGGGGGGGGTTGGGGGGGTTACCCCCCCCAAACCGCCCAGCTATCTATCTATCCCGGAGGCAAAATTTTGGGCTACTACCCCCTAAACCCCCCCCCAAATCGCTCAGCTATCTACCTATCTGGAACGATTTTTCAGAAACTATACCCCAATTTTCACTCAAAATCGCTATTTTTCATACCTATATATAGATTTCCACCTTCAAAATCACTGGTTCATGCGTCTAACTGCCTATTTTCAGCTATTTCAGTACTATATGCCCTTGTATACCCATTTTGAGCTATTTTACACCTACTTTTAGCGATTTTTCTCCCTTTTCTTCCTTCTATGCCCCGAAAAAGCCTATATATCGAACCACCACAACCCCCCCCCCAGAAAATTTTTCAGCTATCTATCCCTCCGGAGGAGCGATTTGCTATCTATCCAACCACTCGGAGGGTCAAAATTCAAGATACCCCTGGTTGGGGGTTACCCCCCCCCCCAAACCGCCCAGCTATCTATTGATACCGGAGGCCGCTCAGCTATCTATCTATCCCGGAGGCAGCATTTTGGGCTACTACCCTCTAACCCCCCCCCCCCAAATCGCCCAGCTATATACCTACCTGAAGCGATTTTTGCGAAACTATACCCCATCGCTCAAAATCGCTATTTTTCATACCTTTTTATAGATTTTCACTCCCAAAACGTTGGTTCTGGTTCCTATTTGCCTATTTTCAGCTATATTTAGTACTATATGGTCTTGTATACCCATTTTACACCTACTTTTAGCGATTTTTCTCCCTTTTCTTCCTTCTATGCCCCGAAAAAGTCTATATATCGAACCACCACAACCCCCAACCCCAGAAAATTTTTCAGCTATCTATCCCTCCAGAGGAGCAATTTGCTATCTATCCAACCACTCGGATGGTCAAAATTCAAGATACCCCTGGGGCATGGCGGGAACAGAAGTCAAACTTTAGAAAATCCTAATGATTAGTATCCAACGAAATACAGGTAATTTTATGTAGCTGCAGTTCGAAACATTTGAAAATTATTACGCAATTTAAAAGTGAATAAATCAAACCTGTTGGATGAGCAAATTCTTGATAAATTCTCGACATTTCGCAAGTCGCGTACCCGCCTCCTCCACCCGTTTCTGCAGCTGCACATTCACTTGTTTCTGGTCCGTGACCATCTGCATATTTTAGGTGAGCATGAGTTGATAAGTTTTGATCGCACAATGGGTTTCTAGATTGCTTGCACTGCTTGCTGCATGACGCATTGAGGCTGCATTCACTCGGAGAAAAAAATAGACAAATTACACCATTCCCTCAAACATCGGTCATCAGAATACAGAGAGGTGCTGATGACCAAAGGACACGTATATCTACAAACATATCATAGATCGATCAATCAACTCCAGCAGTATAAACAAGTCCACCAAATCGACAACATTTAAATACAATAACGTCAACGGAAACTCCGTTCAAGGTCACAGACACCTCAGAAATTGGCAATTGAATGGAACCAGTGGCCCCGGAGCACATGATCACGTTCAACCCAGCCATATTCATAGTCCATACTTAACTCGTGAGACGGCCCCTCGAAATGCATAATGAGCTGACTTATCTACTCGCATGGGGTATTTTTCCGAGCCGCAGAGATGATGATATTTCGGGCGGTAGGAATGTGTCGCGGGCGCACACGCAAACTAAACGCGAGTACGGTCGTGTATTCATGCGATGCCACTGTTGTCATATTGATTGTCGCGGGAAAATAACTACAAATAGCCTATACTTGTGTATATTCTAGTGTGTTCTAGAATGAGAATTAGGGCCGCTCGAGTTGCCGCGAACTTACGAAAAATGATAGCAATATGTTATTTTGAAACATAAAGTGACAGCTTCAAATATTTTGAGCAACATGTCAGGTACTTCTGTACTTAACCCCCTAAAGGAATGGTGCCGAGAGTTAATTGCCGTGCATGGCGTGCAATCGCAATGCGCAACCGAGACAAAAGACGGCCCCCTTCCCCTTGTTTGCGCAGGTCGGGGGCCCCGGTTGATCGGCGTGTCGTTCGTACAAAGCGCGCCGCCAGTACGCGGCGGCGGCCGCGCGTCCAAACGCCCGCCCGCCGCGGCGCAAGCTGCAGTGCAATGGACGCGGCCGCTAACAGAGCCACGCTGCACAATACACACGACGCATTTAAAGGGACAGCGCGCCGTCGCGCCGCTCCTACCGACCAGCCACCCCATCAACGACGGTGCAGTCTGAATCAACGGCAGACCGATAGCGGCGGCGCGGCAGCCGCGGGGGCCAGGCGGCCGGTCAAAACACACGCAGCCTACATGGGGCCGCCGAGCCACAACGGTAATCCACACTACCACGACGGCCTATCGTATCTGAGAATACAATGCGAGCGAAGTTGGTCTAATATCGTCGGCTGTCGTGCGCCGGCGATGTGCCACCATAGCAATAAGAAGGCGGGCCCGGCCGCCACACACGGAGCGAAGTCGACCAGCCGGGCGGCACGACTGCGCCACCGCCGGTAGCAGCGCCGCTCGGCCGCGCGCATTGGCGTCGACGCTCGCACGGAACCTACTCAGCTGTGCGGCACCGGGGCCGGCCCGCCGCGCAACGACAATCCAGCGCCTCACGAGCTGCTTATGCGGCGTACAGACGCGCCGTTAAGACAAACGCAGCGGACGCTCTCAGCAATCAGCCGAGCTTGCATGGCGCGCTGCAAAAGTGCGTCCGGGCAGCATCGGCGCAGCGGCGTCCAGGCGGCGCACGAGCAGTCAGCCGGGACGGCCCCCGGCCCACCATTCCGCCGCGCGAACATGCGACTCGGGCCGCCCGTCCGCTCGGCCGAACAACAGCACATGACACGGCCCCCAAACTCGCCAGTTCAATCTTTTTACCTTTTTACTGCGGCGGCCAGCCCCCCCCCTCGCGCGGCGCGAATACACAGACGCAGTGAGGAGCGCATGTGAGCATGCACTTCACCGGGGCGGCGGGACGCGCGCTCGTCGCTGCAGCCGCCACCGCCGCCGCCGCGCCCGCCCGTTCACTAAGCAAGCGCCACTGCCGCCGCACCCACCCGACCGCCGTCCGCCAGTGTTGCAACAATTAGTGCACGTCGCGGAGGTGTGCAGCCCACTGCGTCCACCCGAACGGCGGAGCGAAGCGAAGCCAACTGCGTCGGCGCCGCGGCGAAATGCCAGCGGCCGCGCCACCCACCAAGTAGCAGACAAGGCAAACATTTCCATCTGAGATTATTAGGTCCAATGTTGCCGCTCACACCTCCCGCTCGGATGCCAGGCGGGAGTACAGCGAGCGGCGAGCGGCGCCGAGCGCGCATGCGCCGCGCCACCGGTTGAAGCTTTGTTAGCCCGGTGGCGGCAGGAAAACCGCCCACTCGGCCGCAGCGGGCGGGCGGGCGGTCGCGCGCACGCTGACCACCAATTGACCGCGTGTCCGACTGCAACTGCGCCGCCGATGGCCGCCGCGCCGATCGACCTGTCTGCAGCGCGCGCCAATGACTGCGCTGCTGCCAGCCATAGCCGCCCCCCCCCAACCCGCACTGCAGAAATGAATACCGCGTTCGACGAACGCCGCGCAAAAGAATACCTACAGGCGCGGCTGAATTTAGCGACGCGGCAACAGCACTTGCCACCAGGCGGCACGGGCTTCCATTTTTTGCCGTTCCGCCCGACGCAGGTACTTTCAATCAGGCGAGCGGGTTGGAAAACGCTCGCCTTTTAACGGAGCCTCTATAAACCAAAGTTTTGAAACAGGAATAAAAACGAGGTTCCATGGGGAAACAAGCCAAATACTTTTCTTTCTGGGTTTGGCGGCCGCCTTTCGGACATTTTTCGGCAAACAATGGAAGAGTCCAAAACTGTTTAGTACTAGGTTTCAGTATTTTGCCACAAAATTTCACGCAAGCGCACTATTCCACAAAAAGAAATCAATGGACTTTGATGGTAGTATTTTCGCACCTTTTGGTGCATATAGGGTTGGCCGATGTTTTTTTTTATAAAAAAAAACGTTGTTTTTTTAAAAAAAAAACATGACGTCTGAAATGTTTTTTTTTTTTTAAAACATCGGCCGAAATTTGTAGTACTAAGCACTAGGTATTTTGCAAAATTTTTGCGCGCAAGAGCGCAATTTCACACACAAATTGACATTGGTGGTTGTTTTCATTGGTTTTGTTGCATTTTTAGTATCAAAACATCCATTTCTATGTGCTACCATGGATGAATAAGCCGACAAATGTTGCTGTAATATATAATATTGAGGTAATGTGCTTCCATGTACCTCCACAGTGTGTAACTTCACTCCCAAAGTAACAACCTCCTTTTATAACCTTGTTTGATCACCATTCCGGGCCAAACTTTACCTGAAATCAGAGCATTCGACTATAAGGCAATATACGAACGATATGTCTACGAAAAATGGATATTTTTGACACAAATCACCACTTATAATGCTATCCTATGGCTCCACAGCCATTATATCGTCATATTTAACATCACAGAGTATTGCCAGTGTCTCATATACCTATATATGTTGACACTAGGTCATATCTGGGAGCTTTTAAAAAAACACGTTTTTTTTCCAACCCTAGGTGCATATGTGCTGAAATTCTGCGTACCGCATCCGAACGTTTTTGCATTACAAATGAAGAAATGGGAAGTCTACCAAACGCAACGCTGTTGAAGGGTGTTTATGGAAAGCACTGCCACTGTCTCCTATTTCTTTCGCAGTAGTCATGAACTTCTATGCAGAAACTTATCCAGGAATTTTTGAGCTGGGGGCATTTGTTTACGAGCCCGGTGAGGGGGGGGGCGGGCTCAGCCCCTAAAATTTAACCTACATGGTGACATTCGTACCTTCCATAGGCGCCACGCCATGGCACCATTGGCGTTGGTGCTGGCGCCAGGAACCACTGCATATGTAAATATACATACATATAGAGCACCAGGTACGCCATTCAGTGTATCAAGTGTACAGGGACCGATTTGATGATAAAAACTACGCGTTATGGAATAATGCCTGTCTGCGCGCAAAATTTTACATTACACTTCTAAAAGTGGTGTTGCATTTTGCAAAAGTTGCATTTTCACAAAAATTTTCAGGTCTCACCCGGAAAGGGGGGCGCAGCCTACTCTGTATACGATGAATCGATTCCTTGATTCGATGAAAGGTAAGAAACATGGTGAGACGATGAAGTAGCATAAAATAAATGTCGGTCGGTCATGTCGGTGCAGTGTACACCGAGTGTGTGGCGATGAACAAGTAAAAACGGGGTACAAGTAGGAAAAGTAGTATTAGTACCCTTATATCGTTTGGTATCAAATGGCCAAACAAATGGAACCATTTATATAAAAATGAACGATCAAAATGTATGCATTTTGGGGTTTATTATTTCGCCAGAATTTTTTCGAAATCCCAGTACTCAATTCTTCTTTGCAACTTACACAAATGTCTAAAATGCAACAAAAACTACCATTTATTGTATGGACTTATATGGAATTTTTACACTTTCCGTCCCTATCACGAGCATTGTGATGAGACGCGCGCAGTCTACGAACACAAAATACTGCTGACTATGCAAATGCCGCAGCACAGGGGCGATAACGCTACAACTGATAACAGTCGCTGAACCACATAGACACGTAGTTATAGACCAACATAAATGATAATGCAACACCACACACAGCTGCCTCAATACAGTAGATAGATAAAAATGTCAATAGATATTTTGACATTGAAATCGATAGATACAAAAATCTACCAACCCTGTGCAGCGTGTCAATTTCATCCTGCCGTCTGGACAATTCGGTAGCGTTCTCTTTGAGATGGGCGCTCTGCTCCCAGGGCGACATGCTCCACTCGGTTTGCGCTTCAGATTGCGATAGCGAAACGGGCGCCCCGTTGCCGGACGTCAAGCACTGCGACGAGTTGGGAGCTATTGTTGTTGACTTTTCGAGGGCTCTAGTTTTATTATTGTGCCCCGGGTGGCTCAGTGGACTCAAGATTTATCGTGGATTTACCGAAATAAACTTGGCAGATGGAATTTTTGGCAGATGTCCAGATATTGGAAAATTGAAGCAGCCTGTTTGGGCAATTTCTCAAAGACTTCGCGAATCTTGCAACTTAGATATCGCAACGAACGAAGTGCACACGAAACAGACTAGGAAAGGCAAAAGAAGGGCATAAATATTGATGTGGTTGCTGTTCATTACTGAGGACAATCTGATTGGTTGTTTCCGTAGGGGGGGGGCGGTACGCAGTTTTAGACTCAAATGCTCATCGGGTCACGGCCACCATGTCAGGTGATAAAAAATCGATAATTTGAAAAAAGAAACCTGGGGCGGGCTATTATTCGAATCGCTGCCGCTGGCATAAAAATGAGTCGGCGTCACCCGCTGCTGGCTGCGGCTGCCAGAAACTGTAGTCGCATTGATCGGCAGGAACTGGAATTTGAAAAAAATTTCTCATCCTAAAAATTTCAGATTCTACCTAAATTGATTTCAATCGTCAGAGCATGAGAATAAACACATTTCTAAATATTACAATCAATACCCACAACCATGAAAACGTGCACGCAACCGAATCGAAACAAAGAAACTCCAACCAACATGATTCGGCGCGGTCGACTGCTGCGGCTGCATCGACGTGGTCGCCTGTGCCGCCTGCGCCGGCTTGGTCACTCTCATAAAGTCCAGTATCTTGCGTTTGGTGGGCGCAGCGCCGCCGCCGCCCGCAGCTACCTCCTCCACAGTAGCCGCGGCGGCGTCGTTGTCGCCGTCGGCGTTGGCGGTGGGGCGGCGACGTTTCGCCCGTTTACGGTCGCCAGTGGTCGCGCCGCCGCGGGAACGGGCGCCGCCTGTTTGTAAAGGGGTTATGAAGTGTGCTGTTGTGAGAGCGAGTAAATAGGGTGATAGGTTGAGTACCTTCTTTGGTGCCAGGACTGGTCTTGTCGGCTGCGCGACTGTTCGCCCGCGGCTGCTTACCCGTTGATTGAGCAGTAGTTACCTGCGTGGTAAATACAGTGGATTATCACGAATCGAATTCACACAGTACACACACTAGGTTTCTTGCGGTGGTTCAATACCTATATAGGCTTTTTCAAGGTGTGGAAGGCGGAAGGGGGGATATAAGCGCATTTATACAAAATAGCTGAAAATACGCGATAAAAAAACACAAAGGAGTTACCGTATTTGCTTGAATAATCCCCCTGGGGGATTATTATTTCGTCAGACTTTTTTCACGGGGGGATTATTCAAGGGGGGTAATTATTCAAGGGGAGGAATTATTATTTCGTCAGAATTCTCAAGCATGTTTCCATCAACTCATTCGACAAAACATGTTTTATTTACACAATAACATGCTATTCTTTTTCAAATTAGACATAAAAAATTGATCGTATGCCTTGGGGGGGGGTATTCGAGGGGGGGAATTATTTTTTCCTCACTCATTTTACAGGGGGGATTATTCGAGGGGGGAATTATTCAAGGGGGGGAATTATTCAAGCAAATACGGTATTTTGAAAGTGAAAATCTACAGAAAGGTATGAAATTTAACGCTTTTAACGAGAGAAAAAATTCGGGTACAATTTCTCGAAAATCGCTCCAAATAATTAGATCGCTGGGCGATTTGGGGGGGGGGGGTTAGACGACAGTAGCCAAAAATATGCCTCCGGGATAGGTAACTGGGCGATTACCCCTCTCAGTAGCGGGTATCCCCCTTTCATAGGGGGAGGGGTCACAAGCGCGCCCAAGCGCCAACCTTATCAGGCGTGTCACCCACATGCGTGGGTTCGTTCTGCGGGTTGCTCTGATCGCCGCCTGCAGCCCCGTTGCTCTGGTTGCTCAGGTCTTGCTGCTGCTGCAGTTGCTGGTGGGGCGCGAGCGGCGCCAACGACGCCAACACGGGCGGCCGCGCGAACGCAGTCGATGACGCGGCCGATGATGCGTGGTGCAGCGAGTCCGTGGACGTGGTCGCCACGCACTGGGATGGGATGGCAGGTTGTGATGGGACGGAATTTGGCTTTGTCAGTGCTTGAATTGAGTCGGGTCAATATTTATTTGGCATTGTCGGCAGCCACATTTTCATTAGATGTAACTGTTTCATTAGGAAAAAATATGCAAGCATCTTTTAACAAACCAACTTAAATTTTTTGAAAATGAAAACCACTCAAAAGAAAACCTTAAATTTTACTAGACAAATAGATATCCACCCCAGAGATCTTTAAAACGAGCACAGAACTTATTTTCCGTAGGGCCCTAAAAGTAGGGCCGTTCGAAAACCCTTCACATTCATGCATTAACCTGCTCGACGACGGGCTCTCCAAATTGGAATAATCTGGGATCGTCAGCCTCCCTGGATCTGCTCCCAGAAAAGCTGCCCTGTCTATACGCAGACACGGGCGCGGGTGCGTTTCCATTAATCGAATCTAGCGGTAGCTGCTGACGCTGCGCTGCGATAGCCGCCTTGGCTGCGGCCACTTGGGCAGCCATTTCTGCCGCCGCGTCGACGGCGTCCATTGAGTTCTGCACAGTGAATAGACTTATTAAAAGATATTACTACCTATTTATGTATATATTTTGATCGAGAAATTTGACAATTATTTTTATGATCAGAATTTCTGGACATTGGTGTTTCTAATAGTGGGGCTCTGATGACATTTATGTTGTCGCTAGGAACACTTTTGAGTTGACCGTCTGTCAACTGGTTA
Organism: Sphaerolaimus hirsutus; assembly: GCA_964036195.1. Taxonomy (NCBI): domain Eukaryota; kingdom Metazoa; phylum Nematoda; class Chromadorea; order Monhysterida; family Sphaerolaimidae; genus Sphaerolaimus; species Sphaerolaimus hirsutus. The sequence goes on along the minus strand of OZ038450.1, from coordinate 9,076,573 downwards.
AACGTGCCATAGTTAACTCTGTCAACTATTTAGAACGCAAAACGACGAGCAGGACATGTTACTCGAATGTGCAGTGGGTGGGGTGCCGTATACTCGTACACTTGTGCCTTTTCAAATCGTAGGCACAGAACACTGAGCAATCTTTGCACCCTGAACACCGACAATGCACTTGAACAGCGCAACACCCACACACAAAACAAAAAATTCCCTCAAGAAACCAACGGTGGGCAGAACCTTGCCCCTGGGGCCGCAGCCGAACACGCGGTACTCCAGATCCGAGTCGACGCCCACCTCGTCGCCCATGGCGATCAGCTAGCACGGGATTGACGACACCGGCACCGACGTCGGCGAGCACTTCGAGCCGAAGCTCCGCTGCTTTATTATAATTTAGGTGTGGTCCGCTGCGCACGTGCAGTCGAGGCAATAATTGCCCAAGCTTAGTGTTCCACCGTTGCGCATCGCTGAGAGAGGGAAAAAGTGAATTAATGATTAAAGGCACTGAGCGACAATGAATTTGAGTGGGAAAATGATTAGAGGCTCATTTCGGCGTGAGAGGGTGAAACCAACATTCTAGGATTTCTATGAAGTGACACAGTTATATAACCGCTTTAAGGATTGCAGGGTAAAAAAACGAGATCTTACTCATCTGAATTATTCTTCGCTTATCCTCAAAACTCGATAAAAAAGCCATGAACATCATCACAGGAAGCAAAACCACGTCGCGTATTTAAAAAAAGCACAGTCGAAACAGCCACATGAGAAGGCTAATGATTACAGGTGGGAAAACCGGAAATAAAACTTTGAGTGCCGTGCATAATTGCGACATTATGCGCGCATGATAAAGAGACCACCTTTGTGGTCGCTTTTTAGGCGGAGTTTATGCAAACAACAGTCCGACTGCAAAGGCAAGTACTTTACACGAACAAAGTAATTTGCGCAATACTCCACAAAAGCGGCACTGCGAAAGAGGGCGATCGAAGGCCCCAACGCTATGTCAAAAGACGCTCCATCGTTTATAAACAATTTTTCTCTAACCTAGAAAGAATGTTTGAAACCACCCACACAAAGGGGTACTGAAATTAGTCAGTTTGCACTGCATTAACCCCACCGTCACTTTGCACTGCAAGTTTTTTTAATACCTAATTTTGGTACAAATAATAATGAGGTTGAATACGCACACAGGAGTTGCGAAAACGTACGTATTTACATTTACCCGGAATACCCAGGTATTTTTCCTTGCGTTTAATTTACATTTTCTCAAAATACCATTATACGTTGGTATACTTTCCTGATAATAATGCCAGGGTACTCAGAAAATGTAAAAATATTCAACGAAGGTGTAAAATCAGTAAAAAAATGGCTAACGCCAAACAAAAAGTGGACGCTGCCTCCACAGCAAATAGAGATGAAGTGTGTCTCTCAAATGGACATGAAGTGCGTCTCTCAAATGGACATTAATATATATTGGATGCACAAAAGTGATGTATCATTGCTTAGAAAATGGCATATACTTCACTGATAGCACACTTTACTGTGGTTACATATCCCACCTGAATAAAGAAACTATTTGTATTACATCACAAGAGTTACATGTATTGACTGTTAAATGCACAAAAGCAATATATCATTACATCTGCATTGTGAGAAATGTCTCACATGGAACCCAGACTTTTACTTATTCAATAGTTTTCAAGGCAGATTACAGTGTTAGTGATGTAATACAAATAGTTTCTGTATTCAGGTGGGATATGTAACCACAGTAAAGTGTGTTATCAGTGAAGTGTATGCCATTTTCTAAGCAATGATACATTACTTTTGTGCATCCAATATATATTAATGTCCATTTGAGAGACGCACTTCATGTCCATTTGAGAGACGCACTTCATGTCCATTTGAGAGACACACTTCATCTCTATTTGTTGTGGAGGCAGCGTCCACTTTTTGTTTGGCGTTAGCCATTTTTTTATTGATATACTTCTTTTGTGTGGCCAGTGGCCCAGGCTTCCCTGAATGACACCCAGTAGGTGTCTTGCTGAACAATATATAAATATGCTGGCGAGTAGATGGTGCTACTCCACAAAAATGGCACCATTTTGGAGTAGATGGCACTGCTGTTTTGGAGTAGATGGCGCCATCCATGAAAATGATGCCGCTTTGGAGTAGTTGGCGCCACTCCATGAAAATGGCACCATTTTGGTATAGATGGCACCACTCCATAAAATTGCACAATTTGAAATTATAACCATTGAAGACCCATATAGTGGCAGTATCACATCAAACAGCAGTATATTTTGATCAAAAATATGCAACCCATAACTTGGATGAGGGCCAAGTTTATATGTGACAGGGTGAATTTCATCCTACAAATATTGGCTGGCATGGTGCCAGCATGTGCCAACGATATTTGCATATGCTATGTGTTAAATGACATATCCAAAACTCATTGAGAAATGTCTCTTAAACGAAATTGGTCCACCATTAAGAGTTAAGGAGTATATCATAATTCTATGTACAACTCATATTTGTGACAATAGCATAATGTGATTGTTCACAAAAAAAAATTGACTAGAAATATGGATCACAGTTCAGTATCCATTTATCAAAGTTTTTCAATTAATTTTTTTACTTGCCATTTCACTTCTCATTTGACTTTTGCCAATTTTCTTTGCAATTCACTTCTCACTTCTCTTTTTACTTGCCATTTGACTTGCCACTTTAGACTTGACATTTATAACTTGACATTTGACTTGACATTTACCACTTGAAATTTGACTTGACATATGACTTGTTATTTGACTTGACATGACATTGATCAGTTGACATTAAACTTGACATTAAACTTGACATTTGACTTGACATTTGACATGACATTTATCACTTGACATTAAACTTGACATTTCACTTGAAATTTATCACTTGACATAAAACTTGACATTTGACATGACATTTATCACTTGACATTAAGCTTGACATTTAACTTGACATTTGACTTGACATTTCACTTGAAATTTATTACTTGACATTTCACTTGAAATTATTCACTTGGCATTTGACTTAGACATTTCAATTGAAAGTTATCACTTTATATTCACCTTGACATTATCACTTGACATTTGACTTGACTTGACTTTAGACTTGACATTTACAACTTGACATTTACAACTTGACATTTGACTTGACATTTATAACTTGACATTTGACTTGATATTTGAGCACTTGGCTTTTTACTTGACATTTGACTTGACATTTGACATGACATTTATCACTTGACATTAAACTTGACATTTCACTTGAAATTTATCACTTGATGTTAAACTTGACATTTGACATGACATTTATCACTTGACATTAAGCTTGACATTTAACTTGACATTTGACTTGAAATTTATTACTTGACATTTCACTTGAAATTTTTCACTTGACATTTGACATGACATTTATCACTTGACATTAAACTTGACATTTCAGTTGAAATTTACCAGTTGACATTTGACTTGAAAGTTATCACTTGATATTTGACTTGATATTTTATCACTTGATATTTTATAACTTGACATCTATCACTTGACATTTATCAATTGATATTTATCACTTGACATTTATCAGTTGACATTTAACTTGACATTTGACTTGACATTTGACATGACATTTATCACTTGACATTTCACTTGTAATTTATCACTTGACGTTAAACTTGACATTTGACATGACATTTATCACTTGAAATTTGACTTGACATATGACTTGATATTTGACTTGAAATTTATGAGTTGACATTACACTTGACATTTCACTTGAAATTTGTCACTTGACATTTGACTTGACATTTGACATGACATTTCACTTAAAATTTATCACTTTACATTTGACTTGACATTTGACATGACATTTATCAGTTGACATTAAACTTGACATTTCAATTGAAATTTATCAGTTGACATTTGACTTGACAGTTATCACTTGAAATTTGACTTGATATTTTATCACTTGATATTTTATAACTTCACATCTATCACTTGACATTTATCACTTGACATTTATCAATTGACATTTATCAATTGACATTTGTCTTGACATTTATCACTTGACATTGAACTTGACATTTCACTTGACATTTATCACTTGACATCTATAATTTGACATTTTTCACTTGACATTTCACTTGAAATCTACCACTTAACATTTATTACTTAATATTTGACTTGATATTTTATCACTTAATATTTTATCACTTGACATCTATCATTTGACATTTATCACTTGACATTTTGCCTGACATTTATTGCTTGACATTTATCACTTGACATTTGACTTGACATTTATAACTTGACATTTGACTTGACATTAACCACTAGACATTTATGACCTGATAGTAATCACCATGCAAGGTCACATGCTCAGTATCACATCAAGCAGTAGTTCAGGCATGTTTGCGCATATTACACAAAATAAGCAAACTTGAATAACTTTTGTAAATCTGTACCAAAATCGCCAAAAATTAGCTCATTCGAAAGCTCTAGTCATGGCGCACACCAACAAATTTTTTTTTATTGCCGCATTTGTATTCAAATTTTAAATTTATCGAGGTTTGAAAATTTCAAACAGATCGTGTCCCAAAGTGGGCGGAGCCTGTGACAAAAATTCCCGAAAATAAGAAATGGCATCATATGCTCTTTCATATGAGCCATCAACCATGAAAATCGGTCGTGTTTCAAGGAAGTTATTGCAGTTTGAAGATTGTCGGGAGAACAAGAAGCACAACAACAACAACAAGAACAACGACAACAACACTACTTGAAAAAGAAAATCCGTAATAACTTCCTCCGAACTCAACCGTTGTATGTGAAAATTTGCATGGTGGTACTTTTCGACACGGGCTTTGTAATGGTGCAGTCGGTTCTGCACTAGCGCATTGCGTTCCGAAGTTATTGCGATTTTAAATTTGCGATTTCCGCATTTTGGTGTGTCCGACCATATTATGGGTGGGTCGCTTGCGCCCTCCCTCGGCAGCGAGGGATGGCGCTGGCGCGCCCACCCGATTTTACAGTATTTTATAAGGTTGACAAACCCCACACACAGTATGAGCTGCATGGATTTTTATGATATTTGTGTGATCAGTGGTGATGTCAATCCCGTGATTATGGAAGATGTAAAATGGGAAAAACACCGGCGTTACTCAATTTGCTAAATCAATAAGGGCACACAAAAATTGTTTTACGTTTGCGTTATTTTACGCTTTTCCAGGTATTTCAAAAGTATTTTACGCTTTAGTAGACATATTTTAAATTTGGAAAACGTAGTCGCGTTTACGTTTTTCAAAAATACCAGTACTTTTACACTAATAATTACTAAATAGATTGCTTTGTCTGGGCAACACTTTGCTGCAAAGTACATAAACGATAATCAGGTGCCAGTTCCCAAGTTGAGAAGTAAGTTGGCAAAAGCGAAGTAAAGTTACAAGCCATTTCTCGTCACTTTTGCCATTTTCCTTTTCAATTCACTTCGCTTTTGCCAATTTACTTCTCAATTCTCCGCTTGCGGAACCGGCCCCAGAAAGTGCTAATTTGTCCGACAATTAAGCGACATTTGAGAGGACGAGTGGTGACATTCAGTTCATTTGCGTATTTATAATGGACTACTTGATGGAAATGATGATACGACGCGTATAAAAAACACTTGACACTTCTATACCGTATTTCTTCTAATAGAAGAGCGCCGTTCTGTTTTTTTTCCGTCAACTTTTTCACCTGCCGTTCTATTAGAGGTGCCGTGCTATTGGAGGCCGCCGTTCTATTTTTTCACCAATATTTTTAAGACATTTATCATTTGAACATAGTGTTTTCAGTAAAAAATGAACAACATTTTACTATCAGAACATCAATTCAAACAAAACCAAATGTGAAAATAACCCAAAGCATAGTTCTGAACCAGGGGTCTCCAAGATTTTGGCCCTCGCGGGGGCTGGATAGATAGCAAATCGCTCCTCCGGAGGGATAGATAGCTGAAAAATTTTCTGGGGGGGGGGCTGGCGGGGGCACAATATATAGGCTTTTTCAAGGTGAAGAAGGCAGAAAGGGGAAAAAAAATCGCTAATAATCAATTAAAAGTAGCCAAAAGTAGGTTTAAAATAGCTCAAAATAGGTAAATATATAACCATCTATATAGCCGGAAAGCACAATTTTGAAGGTGAAAAACAATAAAAAGGTGCGAAAATTAGTGATTTTGAGCGAAACTTGGGGCAAAATTTCTCAAAAACCACTCCAGATAGATAGATAGCTGAGCGATTTGGGGAGGTCTTTGGGGGTAGTAGCCAAAAATTTTGCCTCGGGATAGATAGATAGCTAAGCGGCCTCCGGGATAGATAGATAGCTGGCCGATTTGGGGGGGGGCAGCCCCCCTAGGAGACCCCTGTTCTGAACAGTGTGGATGTTCTCATTACCCCTTTTTCCCATATTTGTGTGTTCTGGCACGCTTCTAACATAATTGATACCTGCCGTTCTATATTGGAGGTGCCGTTCTATTGGAGGCTGCCGTTCTATTAATTTAGTGAGTGCAAAAGACTGCCAAAACCTGCCGTTCTATTGGAGGTGCCGTGCTATTGGAGGTGCCGTGCTATTGGAGGTGCCGTGCTATTGGAGGTGCCGTCCTATTGGAGGTATGCCGTTCTATTAGAAGAAATACAGTATTTACTTACACCACATAAATGGGCACCAGATTATATGCATAAATGTACAATTATTAACATCGCATGCAAACATCACAACTGCTGGTGGTCGACCGGCTCTGTGTCGTCGGCGCCCGCCACCAAGTTGCCACTCTCGTCTTCGATTAGCACCAACTGCGTGACAAAAATGTAGGCAGTTGGCATTTACTATATACATATTTACATGCGACTTTTTACATGCGACATATTTACATGCGACAACAGTTCAAGTTGCACAGCGCCCTAGGTACCTTGTCAGCAGTTTTTGGCGTGAGTCCCAACTGCTGCAGCTGCGCGTGTGAAATCTGCACGGTCTGCGTGCTGCCGGCGGCGTCGGCCAGCTTCACCTGGACCACGTTGGGCGGCAGCGGGTGCGCCGCGCGCCGGTGCGACGACAATTCGCTCGAATGGGCGAACATCAGCTCGCAGCAGCGCCATTGCACGCGGCCATCGTCCACGCACACCTGCGACGCGGACACGAGAACCTGGTTTCGACGGTACCATGTCAATACCAAAAAACTAATATTCAAGCCGACAAAAAACTGCAAATGGTAGCGGACGCTGATTTCGGCTCTAACAAAATACCGTATTAATTCGAAATACCCCCATGAGGGTCTTTATTTCGCCAGCAAATCTTGAGGGGGGTTAATTCGAGGGGTGGGTCTATTACTTCGCCAGAATTTTTTTGAAATTCCACATACTGAGACGTACGAAAATCCAACAACGACAGAAATGTGTGTATCTATAGACATATATAAGTGTATATATTTACTTGACATCCTGTCCAAGTGTAAATACCTCATTAGTTCTAACGTGTGTTCTGCATTACACAGATCACTAACTACGGTATTTGTTACCTACTATGTACATTCCCTTTGCACTAAATTTGGGTAGGGGTATTTCGAGGGGAGGGTTTATCATTCCCCAGCTCGCTCAGACCTGGGGGTATTTCGAAGGGGGGGGGGGTAATTCAAGGGGGGGTAATTCAAGGGGGGATAATGCGAGGTAATACGTTTGGCACATATTTCACGTGGTAGAAACTTGCATTAATTCATTCGGACATTCCAACGACAAATCTCCCCAGCCCCACCCTCACTTCAAACGGAGGACCGGCCGACGAGACGAAGCGGGCAGTGAACGTGCGCTTCCTGTGAACCCGCAACATGTGCCGCAGCAGCAAATGCGGCACGGCGACACGCATGCCGCACGATTCGCAGTTGGTCATCACTACACCTAGAGCCTGCACAGAATTTGCAAAAAAAGTCAAAAATACACAAATTGAAAAAAGAAAAAACTTTACAAACTGGGTCAGCAGCCGAGGGCTTTGGGCCCCGTTCCACCTTTTCAATTTTAATGTTATGCTGAGACGCCTTGTGCACATTGAGAGCGCGCTGAGAGCGACACACGTGGCCGCACCACGAGCACACGTACCTGCGATCAGTTTTCTCAGAAAATTCAGTTTTAACCTTGTGTAAATAAAAAAAGCAAACGTCGAATGAAACTCACTGGCGTTTGGAGCCAGAAAGTCCGTGCGACCGCTGTTGGTGTGTTTGTAGGGCGCGCTCGTCGGCGAACACAAACAGGCATTCGTCGCAGGTGACCCTTCGTGAGTTTGTGATTTCGGTTCATATTCAGTATTATCTACTGATGAAAACCGTGGATGGTGTCATTCTTTGGAAGACCACTCTTCGCATACTTTTATGACAGTCCTAAAACATTTGCACCAGCATAATGTCAGGACTTCTCTAATGTGTAAATTTTTAAATGGCAAAAAAAATCTTGGCACATTTCCATCACCAGCGCCCACAACACCGAACAATAAACGATAAAGCAACCCTCACCTCGAGACGAATTCCTCCCCACAGTCACTCAGCAGTTTCTTTTTATACTTATCATTCAACTCGTGCGACTGCAAGTGTTTCTCCATGACGCCAACTTCATTGGCCAACACGAGCATGCCGCACAACAAGCATTGTTTGAATTCACTGGCCACATCTGCGTCAGTTGTCACTGGTTGCCAGATTTCTTGAGAGAACTCGGGAGCATCATCACATTTCTGCAAGTTGAAAGTAGGGTCAGGAGCGTATAAAGGGTTTTTGAACGGGGGCTGTTTTTCGGGGCCGGGGGTTGTGTCTGTCAATTTGCAGTTTATATTTTTTTCCTAGATTATTTTACCCATAGAACTTTTGGTTGATTTTCAATGTCAAAAAAATTCACGAAACAAAATTTATTTCCATTTATTTATGGAGCCCGGCTAACAGGGAGTGTTCAGCCCTAGAGTGGCAAACAGTACGGATTTGCGGTAAGCGTAGTGATGGAAAAAGCGGGGTTGATACGGCAGAGATTCGAAATATCTTTTCCCAAAACAGCCGGCTGCCAATTATTTCTTTTTGGATTTGGGCAGTCGCCAAAAATAATGAAACAAATATTTCGCAATTGTTTGGCGTGACGAACTGGGGTGCAAACTCATGTTTACCAGTGTCAAATAGCTAATCCCGGATTTTTTTTTCGAGTTCAGTCACGTTGGGATTCGTTGAAAGAGATTAAAAGGGCAATGCACATTGTGTAATGCCGTTGGCGGGGCAACGTACATTGTCGAATGCCATGTGCAGGGCAACGTACATTGTCATAATGCCGTTGGTGGGGTAATCTCGCTGAATTCAGTGACCGGGTGAAAAAAGATATCAATTTATTGACACTTAACAGCATCAATGTTAAGTGTTCAGTTGGCTCAGTGGCATGAGACGTGCCCTGTGTTCGAAAACCGAGCACAATCTTTTGCAGTGCGACTGTCAGCCGCAGGTTTTCTTGACCGGTGAAAACTTCTTCAGTCTCCGGTCAGGAACAACTGGGGCCGTCGTGTCGCCTGCCAAAACGACCTGAACCTCTGCCGTACACCTCCCGGAAAAAGCGCCAGGACTTTGGCGCCAAGCGCCATGGCGCTTTTCCGAACCCAAGCGCTAAGAGCCAGTGGCGCCAGAGCAACATGGCCATGGCGCTTTTCCATCACTAGGTAAGCGGTATCGTAAATTTTCTCATTTTGCCGCATGGAACGGGACGGTAATTTTGCCACCTTACTCTGCTCCTTAGTAAACTTTTACCTACAGTGAAGGAATTTTCAGTACCGATTCACCGGGTATTTTGCAATTTTTTTGCGCGCGATTTCGCATACAAATTAACATTGTGTGTTGTTTTCATTGGTTCTGTGGCAATTCTGACGTCAAAGTCAGCATGTTTACACCAAGATATCCAAAATCTACTAAACAGTGGAACCCACCGTTTGCATACCTTTTCTTTCGAATACTGGTGTTCTGATGCGACGTTGGCTTTGCGGCGGCTTGAATGGATCCTTCTCAAAACCAAAGCCACGGACAATGGATGTTGACGGCGTGCATGAATTTCCAGTGCCAGTTCGCTGATAAAGTAACGACCGCAGATGTCGCATTGCAGCGGACTTGGCAGCACTGAGCTTACGCCCATCGATGCAGGCGCCATGTCTGAAACGTCCGCTTTTATTACGATCAATTTACTCTTTACAGCTTTTGGCACAGTTCCAAATGTGCACAGAGTGTTATTCAGGACGACGATTGAATCAATGACAAACCATTTGGATCGCCGACATCAAGCAGTTCATCGGAAGTATTTGCGAAATCGACAGAATCAGCGGCTTTGCGTTTAGCGGCCATCACGCTCATTCGCAACTGAAATATTCCGAACAATAGCCGTTTCGAAATAAAATATCATTGTAAATAAAATTATGCATGTCCAAATGAGAATAATTTACCCACAATTTTATATCGCGTTGGCGGAAAAATTACGTCAGTGCACACAGAACGGACGCATATTAAACTATAATTCGCAGGATTGTAGCCTCAGAATCTATAGCAAAATGTTGAATATGTCTTCAATGCGGTTTTCAACCGAAGCCTGGACCACAACAGAGTTTGGCAATGTTCCAACAACACACTGCAACGTAATAAAAATAATAAAATTAGAAGAAGGATTTGGTGGAAGTTGCGGGCAACATGGCGGCGCCAAGTTACGGCGCGATTTGTTCACTAATCTTTGTATTAATTACCTACGCCTGCGGATCTTACGCCCTCGACGAGGATTTGGTCCCCTCAAATCTATCCGCATCGCCGACAAATGGAAGTTTGCAGTCGAAACAAGACAGAGGGGCAGATGCAAAGGAGAAGCTTTCGCCAGAACGCAAAGCGCTTGATGTGGGTTTTTTTGGGTACCGCAGAAATTAAGCCGGGTACCAGTCTCGCATACTGTATATTATTTATCGGGAGCGAATTCCGCAAGTGGACATCTTACTTCTAAGTAAAGTTAGATGTCAATCAAGTGTCTTTGCACTTGGCTTTCAATTTTATTTGTCCATTTGGGGAATTGAAAATTGCTTCCAATGTCGTTCAAAGCAGTGTACTGAAATTTCTAAGGCCTTGAGAAGTGGTGTTGAGATTCCAGCGCTCCATAAATATTTAATCTGCTTTTTGTCGTGCGACATTCTGTAAAATTTACCTAAATCATTAAAAGTATCCCCAATTACACCGTCCCAACATCTAATAATCACCCCATTCACACAGGGTTCAAATTCAGATGAAGGTAAAAAGGGCTCTAAATCCGAGCAACAAATTCAACGGCCGGTGCCCCTCAATCCAGAAGCGAACAAGGCTACCTCTAAGCTGTCTGAATTGGGTCAAAGTTCCACTCATAAGGCGTCCTTCGATTATGACAAGGCCGGTGAAGATGTCGTCCATTTAGTGAAGGATGGGCGCGAATTTGCTGATAATACACTAGGTAATACTTTCTGTCTGGGGGCACTCCCAGACCCTGTAAAATGCCCTGTAAAATGTTAAATGTCATGCAAAGTGTCAAAAGTCATGGAAAATGCCCTGCAAAATGGCAACCGTATTGCCATTTTGCAGGGCATTTTCCATGACTTTTGACACGTTGCATGACATTTTACAGGGTCTGGGACTGGCACCTGGTTTCTGAAACTGTCAAGCATAATGCGGTTCAGTACTTGAATATGTTTACAGGTTTTTGGCACGCGTTCGTGGCATCATTGTCAGTGATTATTGTGAGTGAGCTGGGCGACAAGACGTGGTTTATTGCCGCTATTTTGGCGATGCGCCATTCTCGATCGACAGTTTTCGCTGGCGCACTTGCTGCGCTTGCTGTTATGACTGTGCTGTCAGGTTTGCTGGGAGCTTTTTGTCCAGTTTTTGCCCCCTTAAATTCTTTACTTGTAAATGAATGTTAATACTTTTAGGCGGTGTTTACATGGATATTCTGTGACGACAAAAAATGCAATTTTTCAACTGTTCTTGTGGAATCAACGTGAAATATATTACATGTGTGATACCTCAATTGATTGTGATTGTGCCAGCTTCACTGCCTGGGGCAAACATCAAATTCCATAATTTCCCAAATCACGCACACTAGATCACACTTTTTGCATGTTGTCGTAGGTTTGTCAGAGGGTTTGTTCTACGCGACCTCGCTAGCGACAACAAGAAAAATACATCTGCTGTGCATTATTGCGTAATCTATAAAAATAAATTTTTGTTCCATGTAATGGGGTCGATCAAATAATGATCAATTGAGGCGTCCGATCTATCTACTTATTGGTTTTCACCCAAAAACATGGTTGAAAAAATCATAATTTTTGTCGTCACAATGGCGCTACGCACACTGAAGCCGAAATATTCGGCATACGCACGTTTTCATCTGCCGAATCCGAATTGAAAAATTGCCGTTCGGACGTTTTAAATTCGGCATTTTAGGGGCTGCCATATTAAATTTTGAAAACGTGCGCACGATATTCGGATGAATTTGAGCGTTATCAGCATTCAACATTTCATTTGATTTTGCCGAATGGTTTCCGCATGAAAAAGTGTACGCATCTTTTGAATGCTGAAATACATGCTGAATTGACAAACCGCCTAATTTTCAAGAGTACGGACGATTAGAGTTCAGCAAGTTTTTTTCTATTCAGCATTTAATTCGGCATTTGTCAAAAACGTGCGTATGCCGAATATTTCGGCTTCAGTGTGCGTAGCGCCAATAAATCCGTGTAAACACCGCCTAAGGATTCGAACATCTGATTGTCCTGGTGCCAGTTCCGCAAAATGAGAAGTGAGAAGTGAAATGGCAAAGGCGAAGTAAAAGCGCAGAGGCGAAGGGAAATGGCAAGTGAATTGGCAAGTGAAATGGCGAAAGCGAAGAGAAATTTCGTTTTCTTTTTTTTACTTCGCTGTTGCCAATTCACTTGCCGTTACACTTCGCCTTTGCCATTTCACTTCTCACTTCTCATTTTGCGGAACTGGCCCCTGATGAATTTGTTACAGAAACTTTTTTACAAATTTTTTGCAGACAAAATTGATTTATGCAAAAATTAGAGTCAACAACACTATTCCAAAAAAGCACCATTTTGTGATCAATAACGCCATTCCATTAAAATAGCATAGTTTTTGGTTTGATTGCACCACTTCATTGCCATTGACGTACAATTTTACAATTTCCCATGGATCCCTGGCTTTTTTATATCGCCTATCATTTCCAATTTCCCTTCACTATCAGGGGATTACCCATCTTCCAGACACAACATATTTACATTTCTTTTCAGCTAGTCTTGGCTGGGCGACACAAATTATACCTCGAAAAGTCACTTTCTACGTGTCCACAGCATTATTCGCGCTGTTCGGATTGAAAATGTTGAAAGAAGGCTATGACATGAGTCCGGACGAGGGCCAAGAAGAGTATGCGGAGGCGGAAAATGAGGTCAAGAAAAAGGAAGATGAAGTTAGTAACCGCCACCCATCTAATTCTACCCGTCAGACATCTAGGATTAAGAGATTAGTATATTATTTGACACCCACTCTACAGTGGGCGGCAAACACAAAAGCATTTACCTCTATGCCTCTCTGTTTGCCGTCCACTGTAGAGCGGGCGTGGCCACTAATACCATATTTTTCGAATCAAATTTGGCGCGGACGATGGAAACAATGCATGCTGCCAGCGCCGATAAATAATATCGATCCAACATGTAGATAATTGCTGTTTATCCTCAGACTCTGTCTAGATGTGTGATGGGTTTAGATTTGTACCGGCACAGGGCCTACTGGACAGACTTGACGCTGTACAATGAATTCTACCGTATTTTTATGAATTAAGTTACGTGAGAGATGTGCACCAAATTCACCCAAAGGGGGAGCAGTGTTGTCTGATGACAAATTTTTTATGTCTGTTCGTTTATGGTAGATTTCATTGTAAGGTATGCCGTCGGTGGACTATTGTAAAAACTACATCTAGATCCATTGTGGAAGTGAAATGGTAAATTTTTATTATGCCCAATGTAGATGGCCCGCCAGTACGAGTCCGAACGTATGATTGACGTAGAGAAGGGTCCAATTGAAGCAGAGACGCGCTTTTCAATGGGCAGAGTGCTCAAATTCGTGTCTGCCATTTTTCTGGAGTCCTTCACACTGACATTTCTCGCCGAGTGGGGCGACCGCTCACAGATTACCACCATCATTTTGGCTGCCAGAGAGGTGAGTTCAGTTCAGGGATATTCCAGATTTTGACCCTCCGGGGGGTTGGATGGATAGCATATCACCCCGCCCCCGTAGGGATAGATTGCCAAAAAAATCATAAGAAAAAAGAAAAAAAGGAATAAGAACATGAATTGGTGATTTTGATGGTGAAAATCTATACGATGGTATGGAAATTAGCGATTTTGCGCAACAATTGGGTCAATTTTCTCAAACATCATACCAGATAGATAGCTGGCCGATTAGAGGGGGGGGGGCGGCATAGTAGTCAATGGATATGCTTCCGGGATAAAAAGCTGAGCGATTTGGGGGCTAGGTACCCCCTACCCGTGGTTCAGTTTGCATCCAGTTGTTCACTTCCAGTAGCCTCCACACAATGGTCCCTTTTGCGTGCAGGATGTGGCCGGGGTGGCCATGGGCGGCACGTTGGGCCACGCCGTCTGCACGGGCATCGCCGTCGTGGGCGGCCGACTCGTGGCACAGCGTATCTCTGTGCGAACAGGTGCGTTGTCGCACTTTTGTTTTGTTTATCGTGTTTGCTTTGCCACATCGTGGGATTGGAACTGTATGTGAATCACACTGTCGAGTATGTTTTCGTAGTATATAATATATACGGTAGAATCTTAAATTGATGGTTTTTGAGGCATAATCGATCTATAAAAATCAACATATCGTGTGGCAGATGAGATATCGAAAATCTTGATAAAATTTTTTGTCAACACTGTCGTTTTCGAAAACTCAATCCTTCGCAGTCACGTTGATTGGTGGCGTCGTATTCATTGTGTTCGCTCTGTCGGCGCTTTTCCTGAGTCCAGAGTAAAGAGAATGGTCGATATTTGCCATGATATTTGCATGTATGTGATATTGATAATTGGGTAAATTGGAAATGGACAGCGCTTCTTTCAAATTCTTGTTAATGAGCGCAACATCGCACCTCACTGACGAATGGCCGCAGTTTCCTGGATAATGTTTGCTGAAGTGTGGAGCTGATGGCAGTCCCACATCCTGTAAAGTGTCTTATGTCGTGCATATTGTAAAATAAAATTGTATTCGGTGAGATGTTATTGCTGAACTATTGAAATTTTGCACGACATTTGACACATTACAGTATACGGGACTGCCCCCTGTGCTCAAATAGGGGGTTAAATTACCGTAGTAAGATCGTAATTTTTCTATTTTTAGCGCATTTCAGCAGCGGTACATTCTAGAGAAGGTGCTTTTTGAGTGTGTGAATTGTTGTGATAGCGATTTTTGCCACCGTGGTTTGCTGATCGGACGCCTTTTATCAATTACAATCATCATTGTGTACGGCCGGGTGTGTAGGCCTGTTTTCTCACACTACCGCCTGGACTGGTTTGGGTTTTCCGGGCACTGAGTTCTTAAGATTCAGTTTTTCGTAAAATTTTCCTTCTATTTACATCGAGTAAAATAAGCCCGAAATTTGTCGTTGTCTTTCTTTTCCAATCTACAGTCAACGTGTTTTTGTTGATGCTCATTTCATAGCATTAAGTGTTTTTTCAGATCTTTTCACTAAATAATAGTGCGCGCATCATATTTAAAACCTAGTGGCACGTCTCTAACGTACTTTTTCTATGATTAGGTTAGATGATGTTACTATTCTATTTTTATTTATGTTGAATATTTTCGTTTTCCCCTTTCTGCGCCAGACGTTTCTGGTACGTGCGCAGTTTAGTATTCATAGGTTACCTGTTGTGTTGATTTTGTCGAACTTGTGTACATGTGATAAAAAATTAGTGAAATTTAGCACCCTGTTCTCGCGACAGCGGTGACGTGTTACCTTTTTGAAAAAATTGGATTTAATATGGTGATTGTAAGTACACTTTAACATGAATTTTTTCATTGTCGATGTGACGTAGTGATGACGCAAAGATAATATCTCAGTCGTCCTTTAAATACCTGTCGGTTTGGTTTACAGGTGGTCGTAAAAAGTTGTGACGTGCGCGTCACATAGTATTTACCTATATTAAGTTTGAGATTTTTGAGGTGGCTGGCTAGTGGTGTTAGAAAAACGTTTTTCAACTTATTTTCAATTACAATATTTGTATAAAAACTTTTTGGAATTGTCAATATTCCTAAAAACCCTCGAAAGATGTAAATATGTATTGAAACTATTGTATGCACTTATGAAATGAAACTCCGGTTGTCCGAGATGGATATGTGCACTTTCGGTATGAAAGTTCTGTTTTTCATAGGGGATCTGAGATGGATATAAGCACTTTTGATGTGAAAATTGTGATTTTTCTGAAAAACGGTACCACTGTATCTCGGGAACGAAATGGACTATAACCCTAATTTTTTGCTAAAATGTGAAAACCTATACGTGGAAGTCAAATCCACGCTTCACTCGATTTTTCTGGATTTGGCGCTTGTGCATTTTTGGAATGAAACTCTTCAAATGTCAATTCACATGCAGAGTGTCAAATGTAAAGTAAAGTGTGAAGTGTGTATCTAAATCTTTTTTTCGTATTCAAATTTTATGTTTTTGTATCCAAAACTTGTTTTCCCACATAACATTTGGATACAAAAACGTGGGATTTGGATACGAAAAAATTAGATTTGGATACACCCTTGACAGTTTACTTTATATGTGACTTGGCATTTGACACTTTGCATGACAATTGACATTTAACTTTGCATTTGACTTTATATTTGACACTTTACATTTTATAAGGCTTGGGACTGCCACCAGGGGAACGTGGTCCACGTTCTCGTGACGTCGTCCTGCACATATTTTTTATTCGCCCTTCCGTAATTCATTTTATCTGATCTTCCGCCGGCCGTATGACGTAGTCTAATTCGGCGCGAAATTTTCGCTCGCCAGCGACATGACGAACAACTTGTTTTTTTCCCGTTAGATAGTAGCCCTCTTTGCCACTCTGATCATTCGTTCCCATTGCACACACGGGGAAGACATTTTCCCATCCAGTAGCTCGTTTAATGCGGCGTGATCATGTGATGTAGTGACTCTTTGTTTTGTAGTGTTCAATCTGACTTGTATTTACGTGTCAAACTGCAACTTTGTTTTCTCTTTCATTGGATGGAAGTTTGCTCGGCTTCATAAATTCGTAGGAAACTTTGCCAAGCAAACTCCCTAAGAAGGATGGTTTCAGCTTTATTGGGGCCAACGATCGAAGAATATCATGTTTATCCACTGCATAAATTAAGAATATCGTTTGAGCTATAATGAATTCACAATTCGTTTGACTTGCCACCGTCTACTTGCCACTGTTCATCCCCTAGCTGCGATTGTGTCGTCCAATGTGTTGTGGTTGCATTCAGACATGTTCTTCCAGGATGTCTAGTGGGTGTGGCTGCTGGGTATCCGGCACCAGTCCTAGCTATAAATACAGCCACATGTCTGTGCTGTTGTACAGAGATGGGTGCATCAAACTGGGAGCAGATCCCGCTATCCCAAGTCTTCCACAACTATTTATATTGCAAGTTTTGCAATCTTTACACAGCCTTATGTGGGCAGTTACAACGGCTTTGGCTGAGCTTTGTTGAAGGTCGCCACGCATTTTCCCAGCTGCAGAGCCAGAAGTACATAAAGTTTGGCTTTGCTGCAGATAAGGATGTACATTTTTAGAGGTGGCATTGCAATGCAGACATGGCTGGTGATGGAAAAGCCATGTCGCTAGCGCCAGGGCAAAAAGCGCCATGGCGCTTTTGTCGCTTGGCGCCATTATCCTGTGGCGCTTGGCGCGACTGGTGTAATTTTTCTGTGAATTGAGAGCTTATTTTTCCCTCATTGTTCTGAACTAGGTATATGATGCGAAAACCCAAACCTCTGGTAGACTAGCGTAGGGCTAGGCGCGAATCGCATGCCACGTAAATTGACAAATTTCTGTTAATATTTATTACAAACCTCCGGTAATATCCTCATTTCATCGAGAATCACATCACAAATAATTTGAAAACGATAAATAAAACATAGCCGCAATTTTAAAGTTTTGCCTGCGATTTGTCGCCTGGCGAAGCACGATTTGCGTTTCCGACATTGCGGTAAACGATTTTTCGATTCATATTACGGCCAATTTGTTCCAGTCTCGCTTTCGGCTGTCACTTTTAATTTCAGCGAGCGCGACCGCTCTGAAGTTATGTCACTTACCTACTGCAGCGTTGTGCTCGAGATTTTGTCTACGCAAAGTTTTTTTTTAACGTGTAGCATGGAGTACCTAGCCCGAATGATAGTGTACAGTTTTTGAAGGTCATGTTTTGCTTGATGTAGTCACAGATTGCCGCCACGGCGCTGGCGCCATTTGAGGCGTCCATGGCGCTCTGCCTCGGTTTTTGGATTGCGCTTGGCGCCCTTTTTCTGTTTCTTTTCCTTATCACACTTTTATAAAATGGCGCCATGGCGCTTGGCACGCCTTTTTCTGTGGCGCTTTTCCATCGCTAGCCTGGTGCAATGATGGGTGTGGCGTACGATTAAGATTTCCATATATTTTTTTCCAAAGAAAAATCCCCGACTGACGACATCCCCGCTGAAGTTTGTCTTAACTTATTGTAAAGTTTGCGCCGCATGATTTCCCGTTTTTCTCCACTGCCAATAGTGCAACCTCCGCGTGTTTTGGCAATTATTTTCCCGTTGATTTCGATTAGAGGTGCCCATGCGCAGACACCGGAGGAAATGATGTCATTTTTATACCGCAGCTAGCGCGAAGTGACGGGCAATATAGAATTTTTACACTAATCACAGCGCCGCATCACTCACATACAGTGCCATAGACCCGTTCTGGGTGGCTCGGAAATTGGTAAATTGCTGCAAACTTTCAGGCCCAGCCCTGTTTTTGAATGATAAATATTCTATTTTTCCTGAATTTGTTTGCCTTTTCAGATGACATCTCGCCCGTCATGACATTAATAAAGCTGATATTATTGTCGCTGTGCGCAGGTTCGTTGGGAGATGGTGGCTTTTTTATGGTTGTTCAAAAAGCTAGCTGTGGTGGTGAATTTTCACTTATTAAGTAGTGGCATTTTGCTTAAAAAGTTTCTGCAGAGCTAATTCGCCCACTAAATGGCAAGAAAAATAAGTTTCTTGTGTAAATATTTATGAATATTTGTTATTGGTAATTTTTTCCTACACATTACTAAATTACCTCTACCAAATTTCAAAAAAATGCAAATTTTATATTTACATCAGCTTTGGACGGTTTTTTTATCAACCGGAATGCGTTGTTTGTAATCCCTGTCAATGGTGGTTGACAGACAGACACCTCACACGCAAACACGTTGAGTTTTCCAAATTTTTGTGAAAATGTGTGTGTAGCACCATTTTTTGTTGTTTGTGCATAGCTAAATATCGGCTCATCACTTCTCCTGTCACCAGGAACCCTACCATTTAAAAATACCTACACATAAATACATAAAACTCGGTAACGACAGTTTTTATCCAACCTTTGTTAAAATACCAACAATCGAAATTCAGGCCTAGGCGACTAACAAGCTGTGTACCTAAAATATAAGGTAAAATACAACAAAAACGAAATTGCACATCATTGGAATAGTTGGAATAGTATTTACATTGCACAACACTGAATCAGTAAATCAATCACCCCCGATCACCGCAATATAATGAACTGATCCTCGGCAAAGCGCAGGTCGCACAAACACGTGTGCCTGCAGAAAATATACCTCACTCCAGGGTCCTTCTCGCAGTAGGCATTTTCCGCCCATGCGAGACATCTGACCAAAGTGGATCTGTCCCTTTCATGACCGCAATAAGCCGTCTGTGGCTTGAAGCTGCCACTGTCCGCGCCGCGGTCTTGGCTGTCAACTCCAAGGCCCGGCCTTTTTGGGCTGCTGGAGCGCGCCAGCAACTGGCGACCATTGCCTTGACTGGTCCGGTTGCAGGCGCCGTGCAGCCAGTGTTCGTCGGCGGCGAAGGCGAGCAGTTGCGAGACCAGCTTTTTGATCGGACACGAGAGGGCGGCGCCCTGGCCGCATGCTGATACGGCGACACGTTTCAGCTGCGCGCCGGGTTCCATCTGCAAAGATGCAGTGCACTGATTTTGCTGCTTTTGATTGCTACGATCGGAGGTGTAGGTTACTTTGTCGCTGTAGTATGCCTCCAATGTGCCGTTGCGCACGGCCATCAGCAGAATGGCGCCATTTTTCGGCAGCGTGGCCACGCCGGCGCCTAGTGACGACATCAGGGCCAGTAATGTTTCACTATCCTGCGGTCATTTCGCATTTGATCGATGGATGAAAATAGGCACTTTGAATTTGTTGTTGGCAGCCAACCGTAGTATAGCTGGTGAGCTTGTGCTCTTGATCAGAGCTGGAATCCGCCAGTTTAGCCACGAGCGACCCGATTAGAACACCCGCGCGCATTTGTATGCTGGACGGGTTGGCGTAGGCGGACAGCGTGCGCGCCTCGTGCAGCACTTGCACCTGGTCGACCTGCGCACTGCGCATGTGCCGCAGCCAGGGCGGCCAGCTGCCGGTGCGACTGCGCTATGTGTGTGGTACTGGCGTGTATTTATGTATGTATGTATACTCGGCGGACCGCTGAGTATAGGCAGAATCTTACCGTAATTTAATGAATAAACATTTGTGATAAATTTTCTGATTAATTTTCCCAAAGTAAAAACGAAATATAATGATGAACAAACTGTATAATTTTCGGTTCATTATTCAGATGTGTTATGATAGGTTTCCATACTAAGTGTGGTGTCCGCCGAGTATACTGCGTCTAGAGCCATGTTTGACGCCGATTAAGCAGTGTGAGTGCGGTACTAACGACGAAATCTGCCGCGTTCACCAACGTGGAAAGCTTGCCGCTCACATCGGACGTCGTGTCATTATATCCGGCTGCCCTCAGTGCACTGGCGATAATATTCTGAAATGTTTGAAAGGACATTTTCGAAAGACATCGAATATCCTCTTCCTTAGCTTTAATAAAGGTATTTAATAACTTTATTTCTGCCGAGTCTGCTGAAAGGCGCCGCGTTGCCCAACTGGTCGATCAGTTGGTCGAGCCTCTGGCAACGACCACTGCTGGCTCCATCCAACTTCTGCGTGCGGCCAGAGTTTATATATTTTAATTTACTGTTAAAATCGGCCCGGTATCCGATAAGAACCCTTAAAAAATTTCTGTTAACAAGAATTTTTTGCAGAACTTGCGAAATCACAAAAATCAGAATCGGTAAACTCCTGTAGTTATTCAGGGGGCAGTCCCAGACCCTGTAAAATGTCAAATTTCACGCAAAGTGCCAAGAGTCATGTCAAATGTCCTGCAAAATGGCAAACGTAGGTTTACCGTTGGCATTGTACAGGGCCTGAAAATGACACCAGATCAACAACTGTTTTCCACCATCAACAACAAACACCAACAACCACACCAACATAAGTGGATTGCGCAGTATGCACGTGGGCGGGCCGCCAGTGCTTGGAGAAGCATAACTTGTCGTCCTGGGCCATTGTGGAACTGTGCAGGCCGGTGGCGAAGCTCTGCGCCGACGTGTGCAGCAGGGCCGACTGGCCCGCCTCGAAGTAACCCTGCGGCATTTAGGTTGTTTAGATCTTGGTCTAAGCTTGTGTTTTAGGTGTGTAGCGTTGACAAACGTGCTCTAGCTGGAGCGGCACTTTGTGCTGGGTCAACCAAAAGTCTTGGACGAGCCGGCCCAGCTGCATCATCTGGTCGATGCCGCTCTGCGTGTTTTTAATCCGTTTATTGGATAACACAGTACGCAATAAGTGTCTAACTATGGCAAACGCCCTGAAAAAAGCGTTTAAGTTTAAGTGTTTTTCCCTTCAATGCGTTTTCGATTTGTTTTAAATACCGTATTTCCTCGAAATACCCCCGGGGGGTTTATTGTTTCAGAGTGAGAATTTTGAGGGGGGGTTAAACGAGGGGGGGGGGTATTTCGAGGGGGGGGTTTATTATTTCGCCAGAAATTTTTTGAAAACCAAGTACTAAATTGTCGTCTGAAACGTACGCAGACGTCGAAAATGCAACAAAAATCGCCATTTATAAGACTCTAAAGACTTGTATAGGTGTGTAGACGTATAATAATTGTTCTCACATAACAGAGTCATCGTTTTTAACGTGTGTTTTGCATTACCCAGATGACAAACCGCAGCCTTTGTCATTTACGTTCTCTATACACTAAATTTGGGGGGGGGGTATTTCGAGGGGGGGGTTTATAAGTTCATAGTGTCCATTTTGAGGGGGGGTATTTCGAGGGGGGGGGTATTTCGAGGAAATACGGTAATCTAGGTAATTTTTTGATGTTTTTGTTCATCTGAAAATAAAAAAAGTTAGGAGCTTCCAAGAAAAATTTTAAAACTCAAAAACGGTTTTGATTTATTGTCTACAATCATCATAAGTATTGGCGTCTTAATTATCCACCAATTGGACATTACACACACCTGACTCAGCTGCGGTTCTCTGACCACCGTGGCTGCACTGCCAGCTAGGTTCATCACAGGCGGCGTTCTCGCCAGCGGCCACTGGTCGCCGTGCGTGTGTATCACGATAATCGATGATATAGGACTCTTATCTGCCGCTTTGATCTGCCCGCCCACTGCGGCGACCAGCGGCAGCAGAAGTGCCAGCGACTCTTGCATCCACATGTTGCTTTTTCTTTTGGCAAGCGCCGACGAAAGAAAAACACGGGAAAAGTTATCATCCAAGGTCTGCGGCGCAGACGGACAAAAGAAATTGAATTCGGCAGTTTTTACGCGCGAACAATGGGATTGGTGTTGAAACAACATGTGGCCACTTAACTCCACGAAAATTGGCCATTTCGGCGTGTCTGGTTGTAAATTGCGCTACAAACGATTGCGTAAACAGCGGACCACGCGCGTAACGTTTGTCAACATAAATACATAAATAGATGTCAAGCATTTTCCTCTTTAAGTAATTACCTAATGGGATTGGCATTGTTGCACACATTTCGCAGTATTCAGCAGACCGGAACCAATGTCCACCATTACATCCATTTAATGACAAAAGTGTCAAAAATGTATCCATTGGTTGCATCCACGCGTTTGTTCTCAAGCATAAATCGAAATGTATACCTAATAATGTTAATTTAAGTACCTGTCATGTATTTAAAGTGCAAAAAGCACCGTCCCATAAAACACTCATCACAGCTCGTTGGCGAAGCTTCGATGCAAAATGCAATTGTTTGGTATTTACCATTGTAAACAGCTCTAATTATCATATTTATTTTACATCCAAACTACATAGTGCTCAATGCAAGTCAGGCAATCCAGTGGGTCATTTCACTGGTCACACGAGGCAAACGTAATTACCTCACGCAGCCACGGCGCTGTGCTGCGGCGGCGGCGGCGGCGGCAGCGGCGGCGGCAGCGACGGCGAGTCCAAGCAGGGCTGCGTCGCGGTCGAGTGCGACTTTGAGGAGGGCGAAATGTGCGACCAGTACATGACCTATGGCTGCCCCGCCAAGCCGAAGAGGTCTCAGAAGGAGATGAACCAGTACTACAGTGTGCGTGTCTGCTCTGGTTTGATGTTTGGGATCAGGCGATATACTTGAAGGATGTAACAGCAAAAGCTTTTGGGGTCTCCGTTTTCGGACGATTTTCGAGCATAACATTCCTGCCCGTTTTGTCGACGGCGAGTACTATTGTTGTAGTATCACTGATACTATGAATATCTATAAATATATAAAAATATTTATATAAAAAACCGTTAAAAAACTCTTATACTCCACGTTGAATCGACGTTAAAATTTCACGTCAGGCTATCGGCAGTAGAAAACGTGCACGCGCCCGCGCCCGCCGCGACGCTGAACTACACATGAGGTTGAAACGCAGCTCCGAGGAGGAGGGCAACGATAATGGCTGCCCTGGTCAGTTTGACTTCCCCGTATTGAACGAATTATTGAGCTCAGCGATTAATAGCACAGCATTCAAAGACAGATTAGGTAATTCATTTTAGACCCACCTAGCTACCTATTTTAAATGTATTTGGGCAAAAACCCAAACTCAACAGACTGTAAATTCGGAACTTCGGCTAAACATCAAAATTATTCACCCATGATTGAAAATACTCACTTTATCAGTGAACTGCGAAATCTGCATGTTTTCTCAATTTATATGAAATTTCAGAGGATGGAGAACCGGTTGACCCACTGCTGAAGTCATTCGTTGTGACCAAGGTTGAACACTCGTGGAATAATGATGGCTCGTCAGGAAATCACCATCTTGCCGCTGCGTTGTATCCCGAAGGTGAGAATTTTCGTTTTTTTCTCCATTATCATCAACTTTTCTGTATTTCTGGCGTGGTGAATAATACTACCGTAGTTGCTTTAATTGAAATAAATGTATGATCTGCGGTGGGAATCGAACCCACCTCCCTGGAATTGGCTCCCTCACTGTGCTACCCAGATGCAATAATTCCTATGGGAATGATTTTTCTTCAGATTTTTCGAAGGTGGAACTATTCAAGAGGGGTAATTATTCGAGGGGGGATTATTATTTCATCACATTTTTCAAGCATGTTTCTATCAACTCATTTCATAAAATATGCTTTATTAACAAAATAACGTGTCATTTTTATTCAAATTCTACATAACAAATTTATCATATGCCTAAAAGGAGGACCATTCGATGGGGGTATTATTTTTTTCTCACTAGTCTGACAGGGGAGAATTATTCAAGTGGGGGAGTATTCAAGGAGGATTATTCAAGCAACTACGGTATTTACCCTAAAAACCACCCGCAATCATATAAAACCACTGTTAACACAGAATACGCTATGGTGGAGGTCGCACTAGAGGAGGAACTCCCCGCTGACATCCTGATCGAGATGGACACCTACGTGACGTCGACCGATATGGAAATGACGTACTGCTGCGGCAGCGCTTGTGAAGACTTGAAATCGTCTTCAGAGAAGTGGGAAACAAAGAAGTTGGAGTGTAATCAGGGCGAACAGTTGGTGAGTTGACACTCGAGTTGCGGTGCATAATTACTTATACCCCAGAGGGGTTTTTATTTCGCCAGCAAATTTTGAGGGGGGTTATTCAAAGGGTTTTTTATTATTTGGTCAGAAAATTTCGTGAACGATCGTAGTAAACAATAGGCCAAAACATACCCAAAACTGGTAATGAAGGACACCAAACAGTATATATTTATTTTGACATGTAAATATAGGGGTAAATATTTATATACCGTATTTCCTCGAAATACCCCCCTCGAATTACCCCCCGTCGTTTGACCCCCCCCCCCCTCTCGAGACCACTATGAAACAATCACCCCCCTCGAAATCCCCCCCAGATTGAGTGTAAAGAGAACGTACATGACAAATACTGCAGTTTGTGTTCTGCGTAGTGCAGAACACACGTTAAAACAATGTCGTAATCACGTTAGAACAGTGTTTATACCATCTACTTACTACTATTAGTCTACAGGAGTCTATACATGTCAGTTATTGATGCATTTTTCTACCCAAGTATACATCACAAACAACGATTTTGTACTAAGATTTGAAAAAATTTCTGGCGAAATAATACCCCCCCCCCTCGAAATACCCCCCTCCCTCGTTTACCCCCCCCCCTCTCGGGACCACTATGAAACAATCACCCCCCGGGGGGTATTTCGAGGAAATACGGTATTCACAAACTAGTATACCTAAATAGGTATGCAATTTGGCAGGAATTACATACAACACATCATGTACATTGCATACATTATTTACATTATTCGTGATGAGGGGTATTTCGGGTGGGGGGGGGGGGGTCAATTCAAGGGGGAATAATTCGAGGTAATACGGTATATACGGTATTTCCTCGACGTCCCCTCAGGATGTTTATTACTTCACCAGCAACGTTTGAAGGTGTTAATTCAAGGGGGGTTATTCTAGGAGGGTTTGATTATTTAGTTGGGAATTTTCGAATGTGTGTGTGATCATATGTGTGACAAATCAGGATACCGTTTGGACACAAATATATAAATAGTATACAAACTAGTTTATGTGTAGCTGCGATGCAGATTGGAAGCAATTCATGTATTTTATCATGTAAATTGCAAACATGATGTAAATTTTTCTATATGGGGGTATTTCGAGGGGGGACTATTTTGTCCTCGGCTCGCTCAGACCTGGGGGTGTTTCGAGGGGGATAATTCGCAGAAATACGGTAGAGTATTTATTGCGCTTTGCACAGCATGACATCAATCACACTCTTGCACGTTACAGATATCAATGACATGCACAAATGCGGGTAAGGAACCCAATGTTTGTGCTATTGATAATGTGAAGGTCACAGCAGGTATTGACTGTGAAGAAGAAGGAGCGTGATCTTGTGCAGTTTGTTTTGGAAACTTACCTATGTTTCGTTGTGTTTTTTTTGCCAAATTGTAATAACTACTTAATGTGAACCTTAGGTTGAAGTATGTACATACACTCTGATTTTTCTGGCCAATTGGTGCTCCAATTTGAAATAGCCATTTGAAATGAGACAAAATAAGCATCAGACTAGCTGTGAAGTCATTGTGGATCTGTTAGACTCGACATTGTTTGGCTAGTGTCCAATGAAGATGAATGAGTTGAAGTGTGGTTCATTTTTCTTGTGCTTTGGACAATAGTCACTATTTTATACCTGCCTTCAATATTTATGTGTGCACATTTTTATATAGGTGTTTGTTACTTCGCATTGCTGAATGATTGTTGCCAAAACTTGTCTTTCGTCATTGGATCATGGGAACAAGAACATAAATGTATTTTGCATTGTATTTCTCTTTTATTCGAGGGAAGACTTTTTACCTTGTGCATTATTAGTAATTTCTATGAAATATTCCCCCTGCCTGCTTTATAACTGAACCTGGTTCGATCCTCAGTAGTGAACGATTAGCTGAATGTTTGGTGGTTATAAATATGGATGCAACAATAATTTAATGACCGTGTCCAGATACAGTTGCACTTGACAAATCGTCTTGATTACCCTTTTACTCACCCAATTTTTTTTGAAAAAACAACAACAATACTACACGTCAACGGAAGGGCGCGTATAACGGAAAGGAATCAATTACTACACAAGCTTTGCCATTTTGCAATCACAAAATTGTCCAAGAAAATGAATCCACTACATTGTTCAAACCAATATGTGCCGAAATGATATGGTTCACAAATGCGTAGCGGGGGTTGATTGTTCACACCGAAATGGTTGACATAATTTAGTAGTGTTCAGTCTGCCGTTCCACAGCTTCGACAGCAGCCGCACCTTGGGCCGGGTGGGGGAAACGCAGCCACAAAAATTTTACATGCATCAGCTAATGGTCAATGACAATTGAGCTCAAGACTGTTTTCTATAACAATAGAGCTCTTTCTATTTATAATACTGTTTTTCAACACTTACACATTTTGAATGATATAAATATGAGCTCCCTCTAAGTGCTCAGGAACATAACTCAGGTTTTATAAAAATTATTTGTATACAAATTGTATAAAAATTGTAAAAAAAAATTGAATTTTATGTTAATTTTATTCTTGTTTCACTTCATTTTATTTTATTCTGAAAAGTCATTAATATAAGAAAATGACACCATTTTCAAAAAAATCGGAATCATGCATGCAAGGCCAAAAAATGTTATCATTAGACCTATAAATGAAAAACAGTGACAAATATTTTCATAACTTTGCAAAAGTGTCAATTGTCACAACAAATGTAGGCAAATTGTATCCAAATCTCATGTTTTGTATCCAAATCTTATGTTTTGTATCCAAATCTTATGTTTTGTATCCAAATCTCATGTTTTGTATCCAAATCTCATGTTTTGTATCCAAATCTTATGTTTTGTATCCAAATCTCATGTTTTGTATCCAAATCTCATGTTTTGTATCCAAATATTATGTTTTTATATCTAAATTTTCACATTAGATTTGGATTAAAAACAACCAGATTTAGGTACAAAACATAAGATTTGGATACAAAACATAAGATTTGGATACAAAACATGAGATTTGGATACAATTTGCTTTACAATTGACACTTCAATTTATGTTTGTGATAACAATTGACACTACTTTACATTTGTCATGACAATTGACACTTTACATGACATTTTACATGATGTTTGACACATTATGAAGCTTGGGACTGCCCCCAGTTCTACAAATAAACAGGTAGAAACTCAAACAACACGATAAAAAATTTACAAAAAAATATGAATTTTTATACAATTTTACAAAAAAATGAATTTTTATACAATTTTACAAAAATTGTACAAAAATTCGAATGTTTATACAATTTTTATTTTTATTTTGAAATTTTCCATTTTATTTTATTTTATTTTATTCTTCAATTTTCCATTTTTTTTATAATAAATTTTTTGTTTTTTCTGAGATTTTGCCAACCCTGCTCAGGAACAGTCATACGAAATTGAAAAGCTCCATAACTGCAGTATTCACAAGCTGGCTTGAAAACAAGCAGCTTCACCAGTCCTGACCACTGGCTCTGTGTTCAAAGTGGTGCATCAATAAACTCAGTCTGACTGTGTGGAAGGCTAATGTCCCAACCCCGGGCTACGGCACAAAGAAGCATTTCTGAACCTAGATCCCTGAACCCTGTCTCCCGTCCTAAACAGCAGCGAGAAACGGTAAGACAAGAGCCCCAATATCAATACATCGAAACGTTTCATCATACCAGAGTTGTACAAATACTGGTATTTTTAGAAAACGTAAACGTAAACGTAAATACCTTTTCCAAATCAAAAATATAAATACTAAAACGTAAGGTATTTTTAAAATACCAAGAAATATGTATAAAAAACGTAAACGTAAAAATGTTATGTGTCGTATTTACCACTGTGCTTAGGAAAATACCATTATTTTCACCTTTGGATGGGTCAATCGCTGATTTCCATGCAATATGTTCATGTTTTTAGCACTACATGCTCACCATAATCAACAACATGAGTGAGACAACTATAACAAATGATAATGATCTAACACAAACAGCGATGAGATAAACAAAAAAAATTGAGCAAAAATTACACCTTTTTGTAATTAAATCTGATACATAATTTTCATTCAAATTATTCTGATCCCAAATTGATCATTTTAGAAAATTTCACAAGCCCATGGCTAAATGGTTACTCTACAACCACCGATGTAAAGGGGAACAGACAGTAATTTAAGTGCATTGAGACTTTTAAAACAGTTTTTAGTATACCTATTTTGGCAAAACACTCCATTAAATATACTGTGAAATCTGCCAGACCTATCTGAAGAGGGAACCTGGAATTGTGCTGAATTTTAAAGCATAAATATGACATTTCTTTCACTATTTTGTTCATAATTTGTTGTCAGTTTATGACAAAATACAGTTATGTTCAGCGGACCACAAAGTATGCGTAGAAACCTACCATAATTTGATGAATAAAATCTTGTGATAAATTTCATAATTAATTTATCCATATTAAAAATGAAATGATATAATGAAATAACTATATAGTTTTTTGGTTCATTATTCAGATGGATTATGGTAAGTTTCAATACTAAGTGTGCTGTC